>BQMF02000773.1:0-119677 GCA_027922465.2 Turritopsis dohrnii | reverse complement strand
ATTATAGTCGGCATTGTGGATACATGCTAACACTTCTAAGCCCTGGCGTTTGTTGAATTTCGATCGAAATGACGGTAACCTGAATGTCTCTATGGACCAGAGAAACCTGACAGTGATAAATCACCCAGACACAATGCTAACCATTCCGCGATATATTCAACACAACTGCGGGGAAGTGCGCACTCATGCAAGTTTTACAACCAGAACATGAGAGATCTACAACCGCCGAAGTATATATACTTCCTCTCAGACGAACTGCGTGGGGTTCGAACACACGACCTTGCTGTTACAAGTTAGCGTTCTTATCCACTAGACTACGCTGATCTGTATGTTATATGTATTGTTAGCTCATTTATGTTATAAAAATGAAACTACTACAAACTGCTTTTTACTACATTTAATTGTTTACAATTATGAGTAATTTGTGGTTATATAATAGAAACTGCTTACGTAATCAAAATAATACGTTTCATAACTCGTATCGCGTTATGAAAACAAAGATCTTATATGATAATATTAGCTATAGTAGGGAAATTCCCGAAATCATATGATTTTGCGCTAGCATCCGCACTTTCCTATCTCTCGGTTGACCGTTTGAGTTTCTTAAGTGTTTTTAGCACGTTTGATTGAGTTACTGGCTTGAAGGAAAACTGTGATCTAACGCCAGATTGGTGATGGTATCTCCAATGAAAGGTGTTTGAAAGACGTGTGATACTCTGTTGTAGCTTTTTACCAATATTGGTAAAAAAATTGCATAAATTATTAGCTATTGTTTTCCTTTCGGTAGTTTTTGAGGTACCCTCTTTAAAAACAATGTTAGTGTGAGAGTTAACCTCTTTAACTGGAAACAGTTTCTTAATATTATTCCAAAATTTTTTTGGACGATCAATATTTTGTTTTACTTGTTCTTTCCAGTGGTTAGATTTGATTTTACGTATTGCTATGTTTGTTTTGTTCCTTAGTTGTCTGTAAGACAACCAGTCAGAGTCTTTATTTGATTTTCTAGCTTTGGCGAGAGGTTTCGGTCTCTCATGATTTTACGAATAGGGTTCGTTAAACAGGCACAGTCTCTCCCACGAACAGTTTTTTCAATCATAGGTGCGTTGTTGTTAACTGCATTGGTAAAAATCTTTTTAAATTTATCCCAAGCCGATTGAATATTTTCGGACTCATAAATTGGCTGCCAATTACTAGTGCCTAATTCCTCACGAAACGTTTCAGGATTATAATTTTTAAAGTCACGTGTCTTTATTGTTTTTGGTTTGAATTTAACATGATTTTGCTTTCGAACAATTCCTACGGTATCGTGATCAGAAATAGATGAAGCGTTAACAATATGATTCTTGATATTTTTCACTTTATTTGTAGCAATTATATCAATTAAAGTTTTTGATGTACTTGTTGTGCGAGTTGCCGATTTTATAACTTGTTTCAGTCCATTCAAGTTTATCAATGATTTAATATCTACATGAGACAATTATTTCAAAGCCGTTTGCAGTTGAGTCTTTCAACATTATGTCAAATTTTGTTAAAAAGTTGTCAGACTTGTGAACGGAAAAATCCGGGGGTCGATACATGACAAATATTAAGAATGGTGCTGATCTTTTTACAGGAATTTCAATGCAAATTGACTCGATTCCATCTGGTTCTAAATCTTTTCTCCTCATATATTCAACATCATTTCGAATGTAGCAACCAACACCGCCACCTCGACAGGTTTTCCTATCTTTTCGTTCAAACGTATACCCGTCAAGCACAACCTCACTGTCATGAACTATATCATTTAGATGTGTCTCAGAAATTCCGAAAAAATGAATGTCTTTCTTTGTATCAGAAAACAAAATTTCCAGTTCGTTTAAGTTGTTAATAAGGCCGTTTACAGTTTGATGAAAAATGAAAAATCCTTTTTGCCTAGTAAAATTTGACAATCGTTGAAAAATGCTTATATTTCCAATTTGCCAGGATTGATTTCTATATCTCCACAAATAAGCTGTATCATAAAAATCAATGAAAAATTTCTCTTTGGTACAGTATAGCCATCTTGGTAATAAATCCACAGTGAGGCAAAATAAAACGAATCTCTATGTTGTGGTTGAGTTGAGTTCAGATGTATGTCAGCAAAAGTAAGAGCAAGTGAATCAGCTTGACAAAAAGTACTTTTCTTAACATAAAATATTCCATAAAGTAAAACAACAAGTTTAAGCAACAAAAACACGTCCATTTATCGACCTTGGTAGTATTCGTCTTGACCTTTGGTTTATCTAACTTGTCATGGTTGTGTCTTGATAAATCACTGATTGCCTCCCTTGAATACAATGGGTCATCGAGAAGAACTGTTTCCTTACTGATCAGTCTCACAAAATCCTCGATTCCAGGCTCCGTCTCAAACTTGGATCTGACTTTATACGCTGTTCGATTCCATCTGTCTTGTAAGTATACTGGCAATTTGCTCTGCAGTAGCTGTAGCAATTCTGGACTGTTATCACTTGATCGACCGACACTAGCCATTGACGATTGATACTTTAACAAGAAGGTTTCAAATTTGTTTAAGGATGCTGCATCACTTGCCTTAACCTTTGGCCATGGCATAAGTTGTTTTCTGTAATCTGCTGCAATCTTGAATGGACTGCCAAACTTTCTCTCAAGAAGTTCTTTAGCTCTTGTATAGCAAACATCGTCTGGCAAGTATACACACGACTTAACCAACTCCTTGACATCTCCCTTAGTGTACTTCACTAATATCGACAATCTGCCTCTTTGGTCAGGTACGTTTTGCTCTACGACTTGAGCAAATGTTGCCATGAAGTAAGGGTAGTCGATGGAACTTCCTGTGAAAACGTCCAGCTCCACGGTTGGGGCCTTTGTACGTCTCATCAATGTCAACATTTCTGATTCACAATTCTGGTTTACTGGGCAACTAGGAGTTTGCTTGACTTCAGTAAGCTTGACTGGCTTGCCTTCTTCTTCTCCCAGTTTGGATAAGTAGTTTTCTGTAAAATCTTTGAACTTTGGAATATCTTTCAAATCATCTTCAAGACTCAAATTATCATTGGACTCACCATCTTCATCATTCAAAATTTTTATTCTTGTCTTGGCCTTCTCCATTTCATACTTCAGCTTCAATCTTTCTTTATCTTCCTGCATTTGTTGTATCTTCAACTGTTCCTCTTGAAGCTGCTTTTGTTTCTGTTGGAGCTCTTGTTCTTGCCTTCGTTTTTCTTCGAGATATTCTTCTTGTAGTTTCAGTTCTGCTAGTCTAGCCTTTTGCTCTAACATCTTTGAAGAGCGATTTGATGATGATTTTGAAGAGCTTTTACGAGACGACCTTTTGTGTGATGAGCGAGCATCATGGATATAACTGTGATATCTCTGTTGGTGCATATGTACACTTTCTTCGATATTCTCAGTTTCCTTTTCTGCTCTTGCCTTTTCCTGCTCATCTTCTATGAGGGGCTTGATGCTGATACTCAGTTTAGAAAATTCAGCAAACATTTTCTGCAATTCTGCTTCCTGATCATTGATATCCTTTGAATCTCCATTAGACTGCAACATAGTGTCAATAGTGGATATCTTGCTGCAGATTTTCTTGACTAGAATATCTTTCCTTTTGTTTGCCTTTTCAAATTCATAAAGTCTTTTCTTTTCTGTGGGTACACTAACCCTTTTACTCTGTCTAGGTGATACTGCTGACATGGCCTTCCCACACAACCAGGATATGTATCTTTACTGTAAATGCCAATAACAACAACAGCATTTGTTTCATCTGATACTCATTCAAAACATATTGAACGGCTACAAAACATTATAAAAATTATATTATACACATACACTGAACAAGATGCAAACAGATACATGAACAAGGAAAATTACTTACTAAAGATACAGTGAACAAAGGCTGGGAAGCCACACAAGTCACACCACAGCACACTTGACAGACATGTACACAAATGACAACTGACAATACCTTACATTTATACATGACAAGTACACAACATGGTTACCATTTTGACATACATGACAACAAAGTACATTTTACAGACCAATATTGAACATGAATATAATACAAAATATATACCAAATACCTAAACAAGAAAAAGACTAAAAATGGGACAAAGCATCTTGAGCAGAAGCCTGCTGCCTAGCTGTGCCTCAGCTGCCACAAATTGTTCTTTCGGGATACTGAAACTCCCCAGAACTGGTTGAAATTAAAGGAAATTTTCCCTCATAGAAAAGTGGACAACTTAAACTGAATGAATAAATTTAAATGTTTATCTGAAATACATCATAATTTAAATATAAATAAACAGCTAACCATTCTTTGTCTTCAATTTTGAAGAATGGCTCTTTCAATGCTCTAACTTTAGCAACGTAAATAAAAGTGCGTTTGGCTTTTATTTACGTTGGGGTGTGTATATCATGAACAGTTACAGCGATTTTAATCCTTTTGTTGTTTACTTGTACGCACAACTTATTTTTACTACTGCATATATCGTATCGTGAAAGATTTATTATGAATATTTTGATGTGTTTCAGATCTTCTGATTAAAACGTTTTTCTGTTCATAACTCCAGTGTTGAACTAAATATGCTTTAGGCGGAATACCTAGAGATTTTTAATTAAAGGAGTTAAGAGTTGTTCTGTATTGACGTTAGATATTTTTAATCATGGGGAACCACTGCACTGCATCTTCAATTTATGCAATTAATGTAAAAAGTGAAAAAAGTGGACGCACAGCGCGTATTTTTTTTTTTTTTTTTTTTTAATGAATGAAAACCCGTGTTCTACACGCTGTTCAAAGCGGGATACTACATTCTAAACACTTCAACTTTATCATACTAAAATTCATTATACTAAGCCTTTTTCTCTGTTCAGCTCACATCGATTAAAACCTGTAAAAAATTTTTACACGGGTTACTAGTATAAAATAAACAGCTAACCATTCCTTTTCTTCAAATTTTGAAGAATGGCTGTTTCAGTTCTGTAACTTTAGCTGCAAAGGAATGAAACAACACCCTGAAACATATCAGCATAAGAAAATACATGAATTGCTGTTGGAATATAAAACTTCTTTTTTTATTAGTTTGTGCTTACCGGAATTGGTTAATTAATGGTTGATGCTCAAGTTCTTATGTTTACCTTATCATTTGGACTTTATGAGATCTGTTTTGTTTTATTTTTTCTTAGCAAATATGTAGGAATTCTTTTTCTTGTCCATCTTCATTAATTCTATTTTCATGTTAGGTTATTGCGATTGAGATCATTTGTGATGGGTTTTCACGAATACAGAGTGATTTGGACACCAAAGGAAAATGATGTGTTACATGCCCACATGGAACCAGGAAACAAAAAGGACAGCTATGCTGTTGCTGTTCACGGAGAGAAAAATGCGCTAGTTGGTCACTTAATGAAAGGCAAAAGTGGAAGATTGGCAAAAACAATTTTTTATTTCTTACAAGCCAATGAACACCATGGATGTACAGTTCGCGTTACTGGAAAAGCAGTCAACCAAGGAGACACGAAATGTATGTCCCATGTATCTTAATGTTTAAAGGACAGTGAGAAAATGTAGATGTATTAAACAAAGAACTTAAGAAATATAGTTAAAAGTACCTGATATTGTTTTGAAGGATACGTTTTTTCTTTTCTTCCAGCAATCGAGCCAGCCATCTGATGCACTTAAGTCGGTCAATCCTAGCTCTTTTGCAAAACAAATAGCTTTGGTTTTCAAAACCGAGGCAGACACAGGAATATTCTGAGCCCTTGCATTTACCAGCCATTTGTAGCAAGCGTCATCAAGGTGTTCGTATGTTGACAGTTTAAATCTATGCCTCTTCTTTGTTGACAAATTCGAATCAACAGCTTCATAAATCTTTTTCTTCTGTTTAACCCAGTTTGAAACAGTTTGTTTGGACATTCCATGTTTAAGAGCAACAGATGTAAGACTTTTGCCTTTATCAATTTCCTTGAGTATAACATACTTTTTGGTTATCGGTGTAGATTTCAGTTTCCTTTTTTGACCTAGCGGAGGCATGACTGCACACCTGAAGAAACAACCAATGTGTAGAATAGATTTGTTGAAAAGTTTTTGATTCAAATCAATGCAATGGCTTCTGTTTCAAGAAAAAAATCATTCATTCCAAGTCATTCCATTGCATGTCCCACTTATCCGAAGTTTTTGCCTCAAGGGACTGAGAAAAAGTGTATTACATGGCGGGCGTCCTAGTTATCCGGGGTCCCAGTTATGCAAAGTTTTTTTGCTTGAATAGGGTAAGCAAGTTCAAGGGACCGAGAAAAAGTGTACTACATAGCGGGCGTCCTAGTTATCCGGTGTATCACTTATCGATAATATACTGTATGTCCAAAAAATGCCATGGGTGTGCTATATGGAAGAAATCTGACCCAGGTTATAATGACTGGCTTGTGAATTATGAATGCCAAGCAAATCAGTTCAGGTCATCCGGTTCAATGGAATCTGTTGGTGCCGTTAAAATATTGGAAAGATCAATAAAAAAAAAAGCTTCGATATGTGGATTACATAGGTGAAGTTCAATCCTCTAAGCCATATGAAGATGTAACAATTCAAAAACTGGATTGTGCGGGGCATGTCCAAAAGCATATGGGAACAAGGTGTACAAACCAGTCTCTAAGAGGGACAACGCTATCAGACAATAAAGGAATTTCTGGGAAGGGCCGTCTGACCGACAAAGGAATAAACACATTGCAAAATTATTATGGTTTGGCAATTCGTCAAAATGTGAATGATTTATACAAAATGAAGAAGGCTGTATGGGCAGCTTTATTCCACAACTGTGACATAAGTGATGACTTGGTACGCCATCAATTTTGTCCCCGTGGTCCTGAAACTTGGTGTTTATGGTGGTTCGATAAGATAAATCCTGAAAAACCAAAACGTTATAAAAAGAAACTGAATCTACCATTATCTATAAAAACCGTTTTGAAACCCATCTTCACAGATTTGTCTTCAGATTCATTACCGTATTTCCTGTAACAAACGCTGCCCTCTGATAAACGCCGCCCTCTATTAAACGCCGCACTTATAGCCAAACATCTGTAATAAACGCCGCCCTCTAATAAACGCCGCCTTCTAATAAACGCCGCATCTCTAAAAGCGGCGTTTATTGGAAAACAGGCTAAAAAAGAAATAGTTTTAGTTTTATTTGTTTTTCATCAACAAATTCTTCCACGTCTGCATGAATATTTGATGTGTAATTGATTGCTATAAAAAATTTTATCTCATAGAAGAGAACGGCGACAGTGGTAGTGCTTTTCTTTGACATTTTTGTGAACATATCTTTTGTGTAAAACAGTTTCACGTAATCTTTTGTAGCCTTTTGTAGGATAAGAAGATATTGTTGTTTAAGTTTGCTTTTATCTCATTTCTCATTTTGTAATAAACGCCGCCCTCTAATGAACGCCGCCCTCTATTAAACGCCGCATGCAAAAACTGGAGTTTGTAATAAACGCCGCGGCGTTTATTAGAGGAAATACGGTACTTGAAAGATGTTTGCATGGACAAACGCAAATTAATAATGAATGGTTAAATAATGTCATCTGGCGAAAGTGTCCCAAAGAAATATTCGTGTCTAAAAAAATTCTGCACCTAGGAGTAAATTCAGCCATGATTGAATTCAAAGATGGAAGCTCAGCATTGGAAACTGTATTTGATGCTATAGGACTTAAGTTTGTACAGTTTGCATCCCCTGGCTTAAACAAAAAAGATACACAACGCACTAAATCAATGAAAGAAAAGAGTAGTGATCAAGGCAAAGCTCGTCGTTCTCAGTTTCGCTCAATAAAAAAGGATATGCTGACAAAGAAAAACAAGCAGAAATGAAATTATCATATTCTTGTGATGATTACTAATATATATTATGAAATAGTTAGAAGAAATTAACATGTAGCATGAAAAATTTTATTTACACAAGGTTTTAAAGCATTTTTCCTTGTTTTTGCGCTTTTGAAGAATACCTTTTTATGCAATATCAAATATCTGAAAAAGTATTACTGTAATTGCCCTGATATTTTCAGGAAGTGGTCACCATTTGTAGTCTCAGGAGTTGAACTAAAATCTAAGTGTTTGAGTGACCTTTTCAAAAGTTATATATCTTTAAGTGAGGTAAGTCATGGAACAATTTTTACTTTTGCCTCGATAAACCATCTAAGCCAGGATGTTTGGAATTTGTGTAAGAGAGATTTTTTAACTAGTCAGGGTTTACATAAAGAAGTCACAAAAATTTCATAATGATTCACTGAACCGTTTATCAGAATTTGCAATTTGCGTACTGAAGCATTTCACGAGAAAAATTGGTGGTTAATCGAGGCAGAATGGACATTTTAATTTATTTTTCAATTAGTATATATATGTTATAGGAAATATATCATTTTGTGACAGAAGCAACTTATTTTCCTTGAATTTTGTGAATTTTCCCTTGAATTGCTATGTACCACCTTAAATTATGATACAATTAGGCTATAGGTCACAGTTCCAAAGACCTAAGATAAAAAATTATGAGATACAATGAAGATACAATGTCTCATTTATGAACCTGAATCAGTGTTGGTTTCAAATTACAAATAGCAGCACAAGATTTTACAATATTATCAGCATGTGGAACCATCGTAATCGGTAATACTCCCTTTAAATTACAAAAATACTTTAAACGATTAATTGCTTTTTCAACATGTATGCGTAAGTTAGCAACCTTTTTTAGTTTTCCTACATTTTTCTTCAGTCATTTGAGATTTAACTCTGGCTCTAGGGGGGATAACTTATGTACAGAAGTGATGTAAAAGTTCTTGAATTTGAAAACCTCTTATCTGCCATTACCTCATCAAGATTTTCACAAAATCCACTGTCATTAGTAATGAATTTATCTGTTTTTCTCCTACCAAAAGTCTGGCCCCTTGCCCCATATCTTTCTTTGTGCTCAACATTTTCGAAAAATGTTTCCACTACTGAGACGGGCTAGGATTGAAGTTTCCTGTGTCCAAAAATGGCATTCGTAGCATTGCTGGATAAAAAGCTGTTTTTTTTCTTTTTCGTTTTTCTTCTTCATTTTGGATTTTTTACAAATTCTTTTTGTCCATGATGTTCCACTCTGGCCATCCGCCTCCTCAGATGTTAAGCAAGGTGTCTGCTACTGGCTGCATCAACGAAAACGTAACGCCTTCCCGCACCGGGAATCGAACCCGGGCCGCCTGGGTGAAAACCAGAAATCCTAACCACTAGACCATGCGGGAGTTGAGACAGTGTACCAGTCGTCACCGGTGACAGCTTGTCGTACGTACCGCGGTGGACAATAGGTCGACTTAAGCCCGCTAGCTTTTATCCTCCACGAGGGGAATAAGGGGAATAAGGGGAATAAGGTGGAATTAGGAGAACAAGACGGCATGCTTATTCCACCCTTCCTCCTCCTTGTTCCTCTTTATTCCGCCTTATTCCCCTTATTCCCCACATGGAGGATAAAAGTTAGCGGGCTTAAGTCGAACTCAAAAGTGAGGTCATGGCAGACTTGACTTAAAACATGACTTGACTTAAAGCTCGACTTAAGCCCGCTAACTTGTATCCTCCAAGAGGGGAATAAGGGGAATAAGGGGAATAAGGTGGAATAAGGAGGAACAAGACGGCATGCTTATTCCACCCTTGCTTTAAGTCAAGTCAGCTCTGACGTCACTTTTGAGTTCGACTTAAGCCCGCTAACTTTTATCTTCCACTAGGGGAATAAGGGGAATAAGGGGAATAAGGTGGAATAAAGGGGAACAAGACGGCGTGCTTATTCCTCCTTGTATTAAGTCAAGTCTGGTGTGACGTCACATATGTGCTTGTCTTAAGCACGAACAATTTTCTCTCTCAGATGGGGAATGAGGCGGAATAAGGGGAATAAGCAGGAACAAGGCGGAACAAGACGGCATGCTTATTCCTCCTTGTATTGAGTCAAGTCTGGTGTGACGTCACATATGAGCTTGTCTTAAACCCGACAAATTTTCTCTCTCAGATGGGGAATAAGGGGGAATAAGGGGAAATAAGCAGGAACAAGGCGGAATAAGGGGTGAATAAGCAGGAATTAGATGAACAGCAGAATGAAGGGTGTCATCTATTTAGGGCGCATTCTGTCTAACTATGTGACGTGGCGTATGTATGACGTATTTCTACATGACTTTTCTCCTCGACATGGGGAATAACGGGGAATAACGGGGAATAAGTGGTAATAAAGGGTAATAAGGAGGAATAAGATAGAACAAAGAATGATGGGTGTCATCTTTTGGATCCCCAATTTGGCGTCGTAAGTGGCGTGGCGCGTGTCTCAATTAAATGAATATGACTGTTTTTGATAATTCGAGAGAGCATTTTACGGAAACCGAGTAATGAAAATGTAAAAAGCAAAGTAGTTAAAAATTGATACAGTTATGTTAACTTTGCAGGACTCCCTATATATAGCTTGATGTAAATGTGAGAATCTCTCTTTTCTTCTTGACATGGACAGAGTCAAGACGTTCTTTCGTTTCAAGAAGTGCCATCTAACAAAATTTGGTGAGCTACATTCGAAACATGCACTTAGTGAACAGCAAAAAGATGACTTACTAGAAATGCTATCTGTACACAGAGTACAAGGACCTAAAAAGTTCATGTTTGCTGATGGTATCGTTAGTCATAAAGGCATCATGGGAAAGTTAATTTTGATGCGAAGATGTAAAAGCAGAAAGGTTATTCTACATAACCACTTAAAATACATAATTGTGATCAAAGAAAGTGCCGAAAATTGTAAAGTCATAAAGAAACTAAATGGACTATGAGAACACTTTTTGTGGTATACGAGGAATGAATCAACAAAATCGATTTTATGGTATACGTTGGTAGTACTCTGGTGGATAAAGATTTTCGTAAAGGGTTCGTTAGGGTTGTCGTCATCGAGATCCACATTATTACTGGAACTTTTATTATTTTCCTAAATTAAAATTGGTATTTTTCACGTTTTGTAAAAACATTACAGTTTATTCAATTGTAAAATTATCTCTATCATCTGAGCGCAGTGAACTACTTTATAATAACTAACTTAAGTGGATAAAATTTCGCGTGGATTTAATTTCGCGGTCGGCAAAAATTTTTGATTTCGCGTGGATTTATTTTCGCGGTTGATATCTTCCTGGAAAATTTCGCGTGGATTTAGCGAAAATAGGTAATTTCGAAAAGAAATAAAAAATTTAGCATACTATCTTATCTTCTAAAACAACCGTTTACCTAACATTTATTAAAGATAAAAGCAATAAAAATTTCTTTTCTTTTTCAACTTCATTAGTTTCTTCCTTATCTTTGTCTTCGTAACTGCTTTTGTGAACTTCGTCCTCAAACTCACTGCCGTCGTAAACAAAGAAAGAATGCTATTATAAAAACAGATTAAAAATCATGCCTGCCTTACTCTACCCCTTACAAATACTCAAGAAATTACGTTTTGAAAAATTTCGCGTGGATTTAATTTTGCTGTTGGCCTAATTTTTATTGATTTCGCGTGGATTTAATATGAAATTTAATCCACGCATCGACTTAAATATGTATCAACTTTCGCTCCCTGCTTCCTGATTCACTATCCTTTACTATGCCTTTTCCCTTTCCTGCGAATGAGCGAATAACTTTAAATCTACCCAAAGGACCAAAACAATTGTTTGGGCGAAACATTCAAGTTGTGCAGCTGTTACAGTGTGTAACTGTGACCTACGAAATAAATTCGGGTTATCGAGATAATTGTTTTGCAATATCCCGATTTTATAGTCCTGTTCCGATTTTTATAATCCTGTTTTTCCGATTTTCGCTTCGAAAAATTAAAACCTTCCATGCAATATTAACGACCTAAAATGCCCTGAAATGGCGTATTTGGACAAAGTTGACCTAAAAATTTTCTTTGCCCCCCAGATAAGATAAGATAAGATAAATTTATTTAGCGTCAACCATGGTGGGGGGTGGTTTTTAGGCAATACACCACACAAATGAAATGGACCTGGTTAAAAAAAATCCTACATCCGCCCCTATCTAGGGGGAATAACTGACGTTTTTTGTTGTCCACGGGTAGGGGCACGTTTTGGACTAAATTATGATTTGGTCCCGTTTGACGTCATAGTCCCGTGACGTCATTAAAAACTTTGTTTGACAATATTTCCGAAACGGTATGTCGTAGACACATGAACCCATACATTTTCTTGATCAGCGTTTCGAGCCCTATCACATTATAGCACTTTCATTGTAATTTGGTGAAGTTTATTTTTCACTGACCGGGTGGGACCTCAAGTTAGGGGCGAGTACGACGCGCAAAGCGTTGTTTTTCTCTCCGTTTATGTATATTAACAAAAGGTAGATGGGTACTAATATCGTTATCAACATACCATTCTGATGATCCTGGGCGGCGAGCGACGCCACCTTGGCGGCTAGTATCTTCTGATGTGTAGAAAATTACACTTTGACGTAATATAATTTTTTGTTAAGCTGTTAAAGGGCTATCATTTGCATGTCTTACTTTTCCAAATTGAGAACTTTTTTTTGTGTTTGACGTCACATCCGGTTTTTTTTCCTGGAAGTGTCCGAAAAATAAAATTTTTAATTCCGGTAAAGATTTTCTTAAACTATTGGACCTAATGAGCTCGGAAAACACAATATTGCTTTGTCCCAGCAATTTCCAAAAAAAAATGCAAGTAGCTGACTACTAAATTCATTAGACATATACATACGATATCCTTTCTTATGTACCAAATCCTTACAATTACAATTACGAATATTGTATCCTATATACATATAATTAATAACTGTGCCAGAAATTGTAAATTATGGCCATCTGCTGCCTCTTTCTAGTTGAATAATAAATGTTTGAATTGAAACTTATGCTATATCAATATTTTGCTGCGGATTAGCAACTTAAACTGTTTTAAAAACTACGTTGCCTGGAAGTATATACATGACATGCAAAATTATATAGAATGTCAGAGTAATATTGCAAGCAACTAGTGGTCGATATCCTGTGTGTATTGTGCCGGGTAATGCAATAAAAAAAAAAAATGTCCCCAAATTTGAAAATTTGATGTAGCTTCGTCAAATCTTAAAAGCAATCATAGTCTTCAATACAAACACCATGTGAACTGATTACAACACACATTTTTATATTCAAAAGATGTTTGAATCATCATTTTGAACTTGTTTGTTTTTTTATGTTAATGATGGAAGGATGTGTTCTGTTCTGAAGTTTAAATAGTGTTTTTTGAACCTGCAGTAAGGTCATGCCCATTTATTATCTTGCTTACTCTTTTTTTCCATCCACCCAAAATCGATTGCAGTGGGCAGAAGCCGAGTTAACTTCTTTATCCGTACTAATTTTTGCTCTTTCTAAATTTTGCGCATTCGGTCAAAAAATCTATTTGCGTGCGAAATTTAGTACAAAAAATTGCGCTTAAAATAGCTGTGCGCGAAAATTAATGCGCGCTTAAATTTTTTTCCAAAACGGGACTTATTTTCTTGTTACCAGTAAATTTGTCCTATCTTATGAACTTTAGAATAAATAGACCTTTTCATTAATAACGTCACTTTCAATGCTTACAAACATGACCTGTCTCTAAAGCTGGTTTTCCAATAGAAAAAACTGATACGCGTATCGTATTAAAATGATTGGCGAGATTCATTGATCTTGATACGCTGCAGTAGGACGCGTGAAAAGTTCAAATAAAGTCAACTTTTTTATCGCGATACGCGTATCAAAAATTATTTAAACAAAAGAATAATTATAAATAATTATCTCAAGAACCAATCAACATATACAACATATATGTGTCCTGAAAAAAACGGAACTCTAGTTTTAAAAAGCTGTAACTTTTGAAGTTTTTACTTGTTACATGCGATTTTTATATCATTTAAAAGATCTTTTTCTAAACTTTTCAGAAAAGATATACACTTTCTGTGAAACTTAATATTTAAAAAGTTATTCGGGTTTATATGTTTTGATACGGTCATTAACTTCTTAAAGATCAATAAACTCAACAGTTAATTAGTAATTATCCTTTTGTTTTCGATAAAATGTTGTATTGAATGTTACTGTGTTATTCTGGCACGAAAAGTTTTACAAACTCACAAATATTTTAGTAATCGTGTGAAATGCGCTTAAATGTAAATTTAATTTTTCGATGAAAATTTATTCCCCATGCTCTGTGAAAACTTTTATATCCAGAATGAAATATGGAAAACTCACTCATCATGCAACTTACAAACAGAGACTGTCATTGATGAAGTAAACTCACTGAGACAAAATCCTCCCATTATCAGGGAGTTCTTTTAATGCCATGATGGGGCGAACTAACCATGTATCCAAAGAAATGGATCACATGTAGAATGTACCTAACTTGAACATTTTGTTGTTATGTTGTGTGAAAAAGTTGTTTTTAGAAAGGATTTCATGAAACAGTATTTTTCTGCAATGTAAATGTAGCGTTACATTTTAGCATATTCACAAGAGAGAGATGTATTGACGATTTGATCGTGTTTCATATTGAGCAGGTCATTAATCTGCATTCACGTATTTTCTAATTAATCTTTATCGTTTTAATTACACGATCTCATGCTAACAGTCCTTATACTAGCCCAAATATTTTTAATTTGAAAATGAAAAGTTCGTATTTGGAAAGAGGAGAAAATCTTCTTTCTTTTGGTGTAAAAATCGCACAGTCTAACTCAAAATATCCAAAGATATTTCTATCAAAAGTCAGGGTTCCGCTTTTTTCAGGACTGTATACAATACTGTATACAATAGGATACCCTACGACACTTTTTCTATTGGAAAACCGGCTTAATCATTCTAATTATGACGTTCTTTTTACTTGACAATAGTGATCATAAAAGTTAATAACTCTCAAGACATTACAGTGAGTCCCAAAAAAATTCGGCCCGTGTTTTTAAACGACTGTAACTTTTTAAGTATTCATCAGATTTCAGCGATTTTTGTATCATTCGATAGACCTTTATTTGGGCTATCCAATGATATAATACATTAAATTTTTAGTGCAGTATTTCGTTTGCAAAAAATGGTTTTTTGAAATGTTACGGTAATTAACTCCGTAATGGTCAATAAAAACAAACGTTCACGAGCAACAAATCTTTTGAAATCTTGTTGAAACAGCACGCTTTTTTTGCTAGATAATGACTTTGATATGCCATGGTTAGTTAAATCACTTTTGTTTTACCGTTACTGCTTTTATGAATGTTATTGTAAAATGTGTGGATTAACCATTAAAGAGTTAATTGAATGTGTCGATGGAAGATTTCCCTTTTACGCCTTACACAATTTTTTACTAAAATCAAAACTTATATATTTGGAATCCTTGAAAAAATTCCAATCGACTGATACCAAAATCGTTAAAATCTGATGAATACATAAAAAGTTATAATCGTTTAAAAACACGGGCCGAATTTCTTTGGGACACACTGTATATGTTTTATCAGGCAAAGAAACGTTATTATTATGCTGATTAGAAACAAGGCGATGCTTGTAAAGATCGAAAGTGAGGTAATTAATGAAAGGGTCTATTATGAGTGCGAACATAAGCACACGCAATTAATTTTTGATCATTGTGCGAAAATTAATATGCTTGAAGAGAATCGATTTCAAATGCATGAAATTAAATCCGCGCGAAAATCAATAAGAAATTTTTTGAAAGACTGTTGAGTTTGTTAGATATTGATTAAGTATACAGTTCAGTTGTTTGGTTAAGATTTGAAAGGAAAAAGATTTCCTCATGTTTCAAATTCTATTATCTTATTTTTCTTTCCCTTTTTGTTCGCTGTACTTTACATAAGTTTAGTTATGAAATTATCGCGCTGACCTTCAAGCCTTTGGCTTCTAGTTTTTTATTAAAATTGCACTGGAATAGATCTTTCCCGAAATGCCTTGTTATCATGTTTCACCTCGTTACTATGTTTTCTATTGTTTTACTAATTACACATTATATTACTTAGTAATATTCACTTATTATTTCTATTCCGCAATGGGATAATTAAACTTTAAAACGAGGTAATAATAAGGCATCAACAGGATGTTTAAACAGAAATTCGGGAAAGGTCTATTGTATTATATGTAAACGTGTGCACCCTGAAAATATAATCCACGTTTCTGCAAAATTCAGATTTTGATAACATCAGGGAGTCACCGATATTTCTTCTTCTGATGCGATGATTATGCTTTATTTTTATGTATGCTTTTCATTTATCTGCATTGATAGGTTTATAACACACCAATCAGTAACATCGTTTGCCACATGGAGTTGTATATAGTTAATGCAGTTTTAAATCATATCTCGTAGTTTATGTAGATAACGTTCAAACGAGCCTAAAACTAGTTGATTACGGAGGGTAGTCGTATTGATTACTGAGGTATTTGTATGATTTTGCATGATATAATGTATATTATGTAGAAAGGTTTTAACTGACGATGGTTAATTGTTAATGTCTATTTATAAGTGCCTTTCACACATTTCTCAGTCAGTTGTCAATAAATCACCAATGAGACCTAGAACAATATTCTAGCAAGCTGGTAAGTGACTTTTCTTTCCTTCCTTTTCTCTTTGTTTTGATATGCAATTTGTGGGTGTGTCCTTTCACTGCTTCACTGTATTTTATTTATATTATTGCTACTCTGTACATTATTATTAGATTTTATTAGACAAAACAGTTCAAGTGAGTGTGAAGCAGATCAGTCACAAAGCAATCAATAGGACTTTAAAAAAGTGGATTTCAAAATGGATTTCAATTTAGACAAGGACAAATCCATAAATTTAGAAGCATTGGCTAAGTCATGACAATTTTGCCAAGACAGCATAGACTGGTGTCTAACAGATTTGAGGCCATAACTGGAGGTTCGAACAAAACGGGAGTTAATGAGGCTCTAGTATCATAAGCATGTGAAAAATCAATTGCAAATGTGTCAAGTAAGGGTAGGGGAAGATTAGCATGATATACAGAATGAAAAAAAGTAACATTATGCATATGAATTTTAAATCAGTAAACTTAATCAGGCCCAATTTTTTAAATGAAGGATCCACTGGGGAGTTAAAGTCAGCAAAACACATCAGACGAACTGCACAATTTTGCAGAGCAGTGATACGTCGCACATACATAGATTAGATACAGGTTGGCCCCAAACTTGTGCACAATAATTCAAATGTGAGCGAAACAGAGCAAAGTAGATAGAGATGAGGATCTCTCTTGGTACCATGTGTCTCAACTTACATAGAACTCCATTGGCACGCTTGAGCTTGACAGCGATACTATCTATCTGAGGTTTCCAATTCAAGATAGAATATATTAAAATTCCAAGGGATTTAATGTGGTTACTAAGAAAAATCTTTTCACTGCCAATTGACAATTTAGCTTTCAAATTCATCATGCTTAGAAGGGTGTTTAAAGATCAAATACTCAGTTTTTTCTGGGTTAAGAACAATTTTCTTGGCATTGAGCCAGTGCTAAAGGAACTTGAGATCTAAATTTATTTTTTTGTTAAGAGATTTGAGAGATTTGCTGAAATGAAGAAGATTTGTGTCATCAGCAAAGTGGTGTGCACCAGAAAATTTAATGGCAACATTCAAATCGTTAATATACAGAAGAAATAATATAGGTCCAAGGACTGAGCCTTTGGGGGACACCGTGTCTTACAATAGCTATACTGGAAGAAACTCCATTTAACACAACAAATTGAGTACGGTTAGTTAGATATGATCTAAAGAGATTTAATGGCTTGCCTCTTATGCCATCAGGGGCGTACGGTGACAAAATAAAAGGGGGGTCTAAATATACTGACGTTACTGTCTAAGGAGGGCCCACCATGGTTGGGCCGGACGGGCAAAGAAAATTTTTGAAATTGAGGTACTCTAAAGTGCTTAAAATCGACTCCAAATTTTGTTTTTTCTTTAAAAACAAACCTTCTTAGAAACTTCTAGAAACTACTAGAAATTACAAGCAAATAGTAAAAAAATGAAACTATGAATTACATCTCTTGATAAAAAATACAATCAGTCAAATACCAAGTTGGCTAAATGAATTTTTCTTGGATATAGTTCGAAAAACAATTTTGCTGCGTCTTTGTAATCCACTTCTACAGTTCTGTGAATGTTCATGATAACTAAAGAAGTCAGACGATTCGATGTCATGCTATGTCGATGTCATGATCGTAGCCATGTTCTCATTTTTCTCATCACTGAAAAGCTCCGTTCACACTCAGCTGATGTGACAGGCAATGTACAGCCAATCTTTAGTAAAATCAACATCTAAGATCATCACATTCTTTAATTGCTTTAGCAAGGCTATCTGGACGATCTTCAACTTTCACAGCTTGCCATCTTCTTTTCCATAAGCTTATTTCTTGATCCAGGATATCGGAATTTTGCAAATCATTGCTGTATTGCTTTTTCAAATCATCGGTGGTAGAAAGACTATCTTTTCTCAAGTCTTATTATCAATTCATAACAATTTTGAAAAGGGGCAAACTTTTGCAAAAGGGGGGTCGGTCGCACCCAACGACATCCCCACGGTACGCCCCTGGCCATAATGAAATAACTTTTTTAATAAGATTTCATGATCAATAGTATCGAATGCTTTCTGGGAGGTCAATAAAAACACCACAGCCATAATTCCTCTTATCCAGGGCATCCATGATTTTTTGTGCCATATTGTGAATAGTATGAGAAGTGGAATAATTTTTGCTGAAACCAAACTGATGAGGATAAATAACATTAGTAGATTGAAGAAACTGATAAGTTTCTCAAAATGATGATAGTCATCTGATTGCCGTTTGCGATGTCACGGTAGAGGAATTCGAATATGTTGTAGCAGAATTCAAAGGCTAGATGATGAGGATAGTGAAATCATTTCAGAGTGGGAAGTCGAATGGAATTGACTTTGTATTATGTTTTTACGCGAAAATAAACATTTTTTTAGAATTCGCGCAAACTAATCTTCCATATATTCGCGCAGGTTATGAAAAATCCTATATCAGCATTTTTATGAATTCTAAAACAAAAATGGTATTGCAGCCGTGTCGATCATTTGAAAAATAATAATAAACAAAAACCGTCCGTGGGACAAACGTTCATTCAGAAAAAAATCAATTTTCAATTATTTTTGGAATTGATTTTTGAATTGGAATCAGTTTTTGCTGCCTTGCACTTCTCCAAACAATGAAAGTGTGTTTGGAATTTGAATCGGCTCCAATCCGTAGAACACAATGCATGTCTAACTTTTTCGAACGCATATCTGATATTTTCGTACTTTCAAATATTTTTTGTCTGGCTTATAAAAAGTTCGGCACCTTCTTTCGATGATCACAAAACTTGAACGTGGTTTCCTGGAGAGATGGCGACTTACAGTTTTTTTTGCCCACTTAAGCCTCAAATTTCGAGGATAAATTTGAGAGCTGGGCAAGTCAATGTTGGCAATATATCCAGACATTTCCAGGTACGTTTCCTTATTTGTAATACACAAAGGTAACCAAAAATCTACAGTGTAAAAAAGATACGCTGTTTTCAGGAGAGTAGTCGTGGTCAGACTCTTATGCGGATCCAATCTATTTCCGGATTTAAAGATAACACTACGTTATCTGCTATATGCCCTAGTATCATGAGGCCATGCGACCCTACGTTTCAATACAATACTGCCTATCCAAGATACTAAACCAAACATATTTCTGCCGAATTTTCACAGACAACGAATAAAATGAAAGAGCTAAGAATAGACGCGTGGCATCCAGGTTAGAAACCGCCTGGTTACATGTTTTTTTTATAAGCATAACGCTTATAAGCATATGGAGGCTCAGATTTGCTGATTTCTTAAGCATAACATAAGCATTATATGCCCGCCTGAGATATTTCCAAAAAAAAGTCATTAATATCTTGCTCTACAAAAAAGAATACATTCTATTGCTTTGTTAATTTGAAAGTGGGTGTGTAAAAAAAGGAAGACATTCCACTATTTCTAAAGTTCGAAAGCTCTTTAAATGGAATGTTTACAAAATTTCTGAAGTGAAAATGAGTTTATTCTTTCTTTATAGTTCAGGCATTGCCAGCTCATAACTAGCTCATAAGCATATACTAAGCATATACTAAGCCTGCATTTGTTGACAGTTTAAGCATACCCGAGCCTGACCAAGGGGCAGACATTTGCTTATAAAAAAAACATGTATTATAAAACTTTACTGCAACTTTTAGATTGACCCGGCCAATGTTACAATTTCATCAGAGGCTTCAGCGATTCCAGAGTTCCCTGATGCAAATGGGAGTTACGACCTATCGAACGCTGTTGGCAATAACTTCACAATATCGGACACTTCCAGATCAATACAAAGTATACCAGGGTATACACTAGGATCAATACAAAGTATACAACCGACAGTGCCAGCTGCAATGCCAACCTCTTCATCAAGTTCAACAGTATCAAGACGGAGGACATTATGCACGGTGAAGGTTGTGCGTGCGGACCTTGGACCTGATGGGAAGCCAGTAAACACTTTACGTCACAACCTAGTGACCTACGTACCTATGCACAACGAAGAAGATGCAACTGTCACATCTATCATTACGAAAGTCAGACGACATATGCAAAACCAAGAACTTGTTCTAGTTGGAAATCGTGGCCTACAGTATTATGACGAACCGGGAACACGAGGTACCTAATTTTTCCATTTCTTATGAGAGTGAATGCCTTTAAAATGCGTCTGCTTTTTCCTATATCATCAGTAACGCATTTTTTCCTCAAAGCTTTTTTTGCGCCAAAATGAGGTAGATTTGTTTTGTTATCCCTAGCATACACATTTTCGAACAATGGGATTCGAATATGACGTGACTTGAGAAAAGTGTACACGTGTGAGAAAAAAAATGCATAAACAAACATAGACTGGAACCAGTCTCTTTCTTACGGAAATAGAGTCTATAACATAGGGTCTATAACATGCACGGCGGCGGGAAAGCTCAGAACGGGAAAATTATTTTTCGTTTGCGTACCGACATACACATGGCTATTTAACGTCAGGAAAATTACGACTTGCTCAAGTCTAAGGCAAACACAAATTGCTTGAACATTTTTTTTAAATTTTACTGCTAATTTTCTAGGTGTCGCATTTTGGAAGATAGGCTCAAGAAAAGTTTTCGCTGTTCCCGAGCAAGACGTTCAACGTCTTTCCACGCAAGTGGAAGTAAGCAGTGATGATGAAAATTTTGAACCTTTGCCGTTAAGAAGAAGTCGGAAGAGGGTAAGAAATGAAAGTTCAGATTCTACGCGGGAAGATATCAAATCTATAAAAAACGAAATTGCCCAGATGCGCAAGCTATGCTTCAGACAAAAGTTTAGTTACGGGTTCCTTAATGTTATGGAGCAATCGTTTAAGTGTTCAATCTGTTATCGTTCGCCGCCCAAAACTCCGCTGATTGCATGTAGGTCGTGCTTCTCCCTAATTGGTTGCGGAATGTGCGTGGATTCTTGGTTCGCAGCAGGCAGCAATAGATTTGAGAACAACGGAAACAGATTAGAAAAGCCGTGTCCACGATGCAGAGACAGTCGCGGTCTATCTAATTCGTTCGTACTTAAGGGCTTGGATGAATTCATCGCGAAAGCAGATGAACTGCTGAATCCTGATGAACATAATTCCGAACATGATGCGGAATCAGACGACACACTACCAGTTGCCCTCTAACTTTCAAATTCGGGAACTTTTGTTTATATTCTGTTGTGTAATCGAAATCGAACAAGACAAAAAACAAACAACGTATAAAGTTATAGGTTAATCATCACCATCTTTAATATACTGAACTTTTACAGTTTTATTGGGATACAATCGAATGATATAACTGTATTGTTTTAAGATGGAAGTATCTGATTGCTGCAAGAAGCAGAGCGCCGTCTTTCTTCAAGCATTGTTGAAATATTATCTGCACATCTGGATAATTTTCCACGAAAAGAGTTTCTCTTGCTGTAACTAAGTCATTTCTCGAAGAAACTGGATCACAACCAAAACCGCTGATTTCTTTTATCTGTGACCCTTTTCTAAGCAGTACTGACTACAAGCATCGCTTGGGAATGGCAACTGATCTTCTGTTATTTTAAATGTATTGTTCCTATTCTTTGCAAGGTCCATTGGAACCCCTTTATCTAAAACGAAAATGTACAATATACCAGCACCTTATACTTGTTCAACCCAAAGATGACATAAAAAATGGCCACCCAGTGTCTATTAGAAATCTAGCCAAACTCGTGAGAAAATATATTTTAATAGGTTTGATGTCGTTTACGTTTAAGAATAAAATTTAAAGTAGTTGCATTTGGTGCGCCGTAGATATTAACATTGAGCGCAGGAATTTAGTTGGGAACTTCAAGCTCAAGATTTTAATGCAAAGGAAAGTCTATGCTGACTATGTGTTTTTTGTAAAAAACTCCATAGAAAGTTTGACTAAAAAAGATTATTAACCTTACTTGGAATGGTATGCGAATTCCAGGACGACACAAAATTTCGCAGACCGATATTAGATACACGGCAAGTTACCCAAGATATGCAAAACTTTACTACTTCATCGTTCATGTTCAGTTCAGCGTTGTAGATAAATTGATTTAACAATGTTTTGATGGGGTAATTGACTCGGCTATTCACCTCAACCCATATTCTTTCAATTATGTTATTCTGGAAAAGAAAAGTGGATTAATTTTCGCCGACTCCACTACAATTCTCATAAATTTAGTTTTTGAGAGGTGCCAGCATGGAGCGGAGTAAGTGAAAAAGTAAGCCAATGTCACGCTTCTTCGCAGTGGCTTATTAAGGCGGTAAGCAAAGAAAAAAATTGTCGCCGCCTGCGCTGTTTTATTATTTCTCTCACACAATGAACGACTCCTGCAGAGGACAGTGAGACAATGCATTACCTAATAAAAGAGGATGTCCCCATTTCTTGAACATTTTACCACGTAAGGAAAATCACTCAATATATACCAAAAAAACTCCAAATCAAAAATATCTTACCTCGGTAGATTTTGTAGTCTTAAATGGATCTCTTGTTGTGTTAGTTCGAAAATCGCGAAGCAACTCTTGAATGTAACCAACCAGAACAAATTCTTTTCCGCCATCAACCCGAATCTGATCCCACATACCATACTCTAATACAGATTTCCTAACGCAGGAAAAGATTCATTTTAAAAACATGTTTATCTTAGTTTACCCGAAGCATCTTCCACGAGCGCAACTGGTTTACATAGTTCACAAGTGAAGATCAGATCAAACTAGCCTATATCTATGTATCTGTTCCTATAACCCTAGCGGCGGTGTTAACTAAAAACTTTAAAATGACGGAAAATATCATCGTTATTATCATAATTTCCTACCTGTAAATTTCATCGTAGATCTTTAAATTGTTCTTGATGGGCATTGTAGTGTATGCTGTTATTAGACCAGAAAAGCCATCTCTAGCACAAACGTGAGTGACCCCGAACATTGCTAACTTTTCGTTTTGATCTATGTGAAGTTTGTGACCAAAATAATCCGCGTGATATATCTTGGGATTTAGCGATCTCCCGGCGTTAAGTGTTCTGTTCTTATGCGCTGATGGGTTTGAACGTTTTAATGACTTCCCAACTCTCTTTTCTGAAACTTGAAGACCGTTGCTCCTCAGGAATCCTGTCATCATTTTTCGTCCGTAGGTGTCACCAACCTAGCAAGCATAGTAATAAATGATTCTCTTAGATTAATTTGGTGACGTCATGACGCAATTTATGCAAAAAATGTGCGAAGATTTGACTAATACAGCATAAAGTAAACTAATAAATGCAGTATTCTTACAGTTTCTTGTGTTTGGAGGAGTATTTTGTCGAGATCAGAGTCATTAACTCCAGAAAACTTGCTTAATCCGTTGTTTTTGCAATATCTTCGAACACTCATGCTCGATAGACCTCGCATACCAGGATTTTCAGCTTGCAGCATTTCGCTAATTTCATCATACGTTTTTCCTTCTTTAACTTGGGATTCGATAACCTCCCTTGTTGTAACCATCTCAACAGCATTCATTGTGGCTCTCTTCAGGGAAAACGTTTCGCCCAGAAAATGTTCTCACGTCTTTGGCAAAGAACAAAAATGACCATGTGTGTTTAGACGTTTAGACATGACCCCCGTTTCAGCAGGAAATAGTCAAGTGTTTGCAAGAACAAACATAGGTGTTACCTCCGTCCAACAGGATGACTATTTTAAACGAAACATTTTTTATTAAAAATTGAAAATTGAATTGAAAATTGATTTTTGATTTGATATCTGATATTACGTAAAAATTTCTACATCTAGTTTTAACATAAGCACAAAATTGATTCCAATTCAAAAATCAATTCCAAAAATAATTGAAAATTGATTTTTTTCTGAATGAACGTTTGTCCCCTTCACATGTTTTGTAAGTAGAAAGAACTTTCTTCTAGATTTTAGCTAAAGACTATCAAATTCTTAATAATACCATTCAAATCTCTTAAAAATTCTTACCCCAATGATCTTTATAATCTATCTTTTTATGCTAATGTTTGTGCTACCTTCTTGTCTTATATGTAGTAAGCTATTTTTTATAACACCCCCTCTCTCATTCATTTCATTCTCCATTCCTAAACCCATTGCATTGGCTTCAATGTAGTTTTTAGAAATGAGTATTTATACTGTTCTACTGTTGAATTGTTATATACCTTGTGTCTTGACAAAAAATGTATATACCTAAAGAATCCATGTTGATGTTCAAAAATTACACATCAATTTATAGTAGAGGTAATCCATATCATTTAACATGTGATGAAATGTTAGCGTTATCTCGAAATGTATCCATTATTTCTGAAACTTTTATATTTTTCCTATTTTATATATATAATAGTGAATAATTGCACTTCATCTGGACATCTTGTAGTTCAAGAAAAACAAGGTTTTTCCAGGAAAATGACAACATCCATATTGGGGTACTTTTGATCAGTTTATGAGAAATGCTGAAATTACCTTTACATTTTAAATTACATTATTATGCATACATTATTTACATAATATATATGGTTTTGCTGCGTTTATTTTTTTTTGTTTATTTTTTTTACAAGGGTAAGGCTAACAGCTAAATACCTTTAAAAAAAGATGGTATGGGCATAACCACACCTTCAGGAATGAGGACAAGGTCACTGCGTCAGAACTCTCTAAACATGTATGGGAACTACAATGGAAAAATATATCTCCATTGCTGTCTTGGGAAATAATTGACCATGCACGACCATACATTAATGGCTCAAAGAAATGCAACCTTTGTTTAACCGAGAAATATCACATAATCACGTTGCAAATAGAACTCGTTAACAAAAGGTCGGAACTTATTTCAAAGTGTCGTCATGTGAATAAATACATATTAAAGAACTATAAAGCTATCCCACCAGACCCATCTTATTGTATTCCTGCGTAAGCAAGGAATACTTTGAAACCGTTCGTGTTTTTTTTTTTTTTTTTTTTTTTGTATTCCTGCGTAAGCAAGGAATACTTTGAAACCGTTCGTGTTTTTTTTGTTTTTTTTTTTTTTTCACTGTCCAAACCTAGACCAATTTTTGTCGATGGGAAATAGCCACTCAAATCATTAATGTTCCCAACTTACATTCTTTTTATGATTTAACAGTCTAAACTCACACTATATTCATTGTATACAAATACTTTGCTTGAAAAGACTCTAAAAGTGTAAAATATAAGCTCTAGTGAAAGGAATAATTAACATATGGCTAAATCGCAGATGCCAAGGTAGAAATGTTGTTTCATGTGAGTCTTATGCAACGTTCTTACGTTTTCCGTAGTTGTTTTAAAAATGGAAACGAAGAAGCATGCGTAGATCTGTGAAAGTTTCTTTGTTGAATATATGGATATAGAAGAGGTTGTAGTACGGCTGTGAAACTTAAAAGAATCAAGAACATTTATGATCCAAACTGATAATCTACGTGAAACTAATACTCTTAGTAGTTATTCGTGATAAATAAGCAGTTTTTGATGCTCCAAATCAGATATGAACGACTACAAAAACGGTATGCTTACATCGATTTAAAAAAATGCGTAAGGTTTCTACTAGTCTTTTTCTAAATATAATACAATTTTCTATTTCATGTTCCTAGGTAAGCTATCCTGTTTTTATAAAGTTCTGGAATCTTGAAGCACAGCTCATCTTCCTAATCAGCTTATACCCATTTTATTAATCAATAGATGACCACTTTTTTAATTGACTAGTCGAATTTAAAATATTGTATGATTCTAAAATTTGTATACTATCAAGCTGACGATAAAAAGGAAACACAGATATTTTTATTATTTCGCATGGCCAAGTAAAAGTTTTTATTATGAAGTTCAGGTACAAACAACATAAAGATTTTCATACTGTATAGTTTTAAAAGGAGTATTTTGAAACGTCCACGGAAGAGTGTTCTCTAATGGATTTTTAAACTGACGGTGTTCCTTTTTAAGCTTGATCTCCGGCAAAATTTTTCAAAGTCTCTTAACTTTTATGATGCTCTCGGGAATGTAATTAAATGAATTCGAAGTTATTACTATTTACGCCACAGATTTTCCATTCAAAACTTAATGTGACTAAGTTTTCATTACTTAATTACTTTTTGAAGATGCTTTAGGGAATATAACTATGAATGAAAAACTTTTAGAAAAAATCTCTAAATGATGCAAAACAGTGCAGTTTATATGAAATAACAAATATTACTTCTTTCACATTCACCTTTTAAAGCACAGATTATTCTTAACACGATAATCTTTTAATTAGTTAATTGCTTCTTGAAGATGCTTTAGGGAGTACAACTTCGAATGGAAATCTTTTTAAAAAAATCTCTAAATTGATGCAAGACTGAAATTTTATATGAAACAACAGTGTTTAATAGTTATCGTAGCTAAAAGGTAAAATGTAAAATACTGCAAACATCATTCCGCATTATGCATATGGTTTTAAAGCGTAAACTAACACTCATTTCTTTCTGAAAAGGCTCCAGAAAGTCTTACAGTCATCCGCAGGAATACTTCTGCCCGGTAGGGCATCTTGTTTGTTTTTTTTTTCACTGTCCAAACCTAGACCAATTTTTGTCGATGGGAAATAGCCACTCAAATCATTAATGTTCCCAACTTACATTCTTTTTATGATTTAACAGTCTAAACTCACACTATATTCATTGTATACAAGTACTTTGCTTGAAAAGACTCTAAAAGTGTAAAATATAAGCTCTACTGAAAGGAATAATTAACATATGGCTAAATCGCAGATGCCAAGGTAGAAATGTTGTTTCACGTGAGTCTTATGCAACGTTCTTACGTTTTCCGTAGTTGTTTTAAAAATGGAAGCAAAGAAGCACCAGTAGATCTGTGAAAGTTTCTTTGTTGAATATATGGATATAGAAGAGGTTGTAGTACGGCTGTAAAACTTAAAAGAATCAAGAACATTTATGATCCAAACTGATAATCTACGTGAAACTAATATTCTTAGTAGTCATTCTTGACAAATAAGCAGTTCTTGATGCTTCAAAACAGATATGAACGACTACCAATAGGGTATGTTTATGTCGATTTAATGCCTAAGGTTTCTATTAGTTTTTTCCTAATTATAATACAATTTTCTATTTCATGTTCCTAGGTAAGCTATCCTATTTTTATAAAGCTCTGGAATCTTGAAGCACAGCTCATCTTCCTCATCAGCTTATACCCATTTTATTAATCAATAGATGACCACTTTTTTAATTGACTAGTCGAATTTAAAATATTTTATGATTCTAAAATTTGTATACCATCAAGCTGACGATAAAAAGGAAACACAGATATTTTTATTATTTTGCAAGGTCAAGTAAAAGTTTTTGTTATGAAGTTCAGGTTCAAACAACATAAAGATTTTCATACTGTATAGTTTTGAAAGGAGTAGTTTGAAACGTCCACGGAAGAGTGTTCTCTAATGGACTTTTAAACTGACGGTGTTCCTTTTTAAGCTGGATCTCCGGCAAAATTTTTCAAAGTCTCTAAACTATTATGATGCTCTCGGGAATGTAATTAAATGAATTCGAAGTTATTACTATTTACGCCACAGATTTTCCCTTCAAAACTTAATGTGACAAAGTTTTCATTACTTAATTACTTTTTGAAGATGCTTTAGGGAATATAACTATGAATAAAAAACTTTTTGAAAAAATCTTTAAATGATGTAAAACAGTGCAGTTTATATGAAATAACAAATACTACTTTCTTTCACAGCTACAAGATAAACTGTAAAACACAAAGAACATCATACCACATTATGCATATTGTTTTAAACCGTGAACAAACATTCACCTTTTAAAGCACAGATTATTCTTAACGCGATAATCTTTTAATTAGATAATTGCTTCTTGAAGATGCTTTAGGGAGTGCAACTTCGAATGGAAATCTTTTTAAAAAAATCTCTAAATTGATGCAAGACTGAAGTTTTATATGAAACAACAAAGTTTAATAGTTATCGTAGCTAAAAGGTAAAATGTAAAATACTGCAAACATCATTCCGCATTATGCATATGGTTTTAAAGCGTGAACTAACACTTATTTCTTTCTGAAAAGGCTCCAGAAAATCTTCCTGCCATCCGCAGGAATACTTCTGCCCGGTAGGGCATCTTGTTTTGTTTTTTTTTTCACTGTCCAAACCTAGACCAATTTTTGTCGATGGGAAATAGCCACTCAAATCATTAATGTTCCCAACTTACATTCTTTTTATGATTTAACAGTCTAAACTCACACTATATTCATTGTATACAAGTACTTTGCTTGAAAAGACTCTAAAAGTGCAAAATATAAGCTCTAGTGAAAGGAATAATTAACATATGGCTAAATCGCAGATGCCAGGTAGAAATGTTGTTTCATGCGAGTCTTATGCAACGTTCTAACATTTTCCGTAGTTGTTTTAAAAATGGAAGCGAAGAAGCATGCGTAGATCTGTGAAAGTTTCTTTGTTGAATATATGGATATAGAAGAGGTTGTAGTACGGCTGTAAAACTTAAAAGAATCAGGAACAGTTATGATCTAAGGTGATAATCTACGTGAAACTAATATTCTTAGTAGTCATTCTTGATAAATAAGCAGTTCTCGATGCTTCAAAACAGATATGAACGACTACCAATAGGGTATGTTTATATCGATTTAATGCCTAAGGTTTCTATTAGTCTTTCTAAATGTAATACAATTTTTTAATTCATGTTCCTAGATAAGCTACCCTGTTTTTATAAAGCTCTGGAATCTTGAAGCACAGCTTATCTTCCTCATCAGCTTATACTCATTTTATTAATCAATAGATGACCACTTTTTTAATTGACTAGTCGAATTTAAAATATTGTATGATTCTAAAATTTGTATACTATCAAGCTGACGATAAAAAGGAAACACAGATATTTTTATTATTTCGCAAGGCCAAGTAAAAGTTTTTATTATGAAGTTCAGGTACAAACAACATAAAGATTTTCATACTGTATAGTTTTAAAAGGAGTATTTTGAAACGTCCACGGAAGAGTGTTCTCTAATGGATTTTTAAACTGACGGTGTTCCTTTTTAAGCTTGATCTCCGGCAAAATTTTTCAAAGTCTCTTAACGTTTATGATGCTCTCGGGAATGTAATTAAATGTATTCGAAGTTATTACTTCTGAAGCACTGACTTTTCTTGACGCGACAAACTTTTTATTACTTAACAAGAGCCAGATGGCGCAAAACAGTAGCAGCAACTTTACTTAAAGTTATGAAAAGTTACTACAAAGTTCTTTGAGGCTTGTGCTTTTTTATATTTCACTGGTGGAAAACAGGCATAAACGATAAATTTGTTAAAATTATTAGTTAGTGTAAAAAGGGTCTAATCATAAACCACCAGAAATTAATTTATTAAAGACAAAAGAATTATACATGCGTGATATGAGCTGTATATGATTTTTTTATAAGAAAATTTTTTGTAAGACTATGTGTAGAAAAAAAACACGCGTTTCGAAAAAAAAAATATGTTTTTAATTATAATTTCATGAAACCAAAAATGAATTCAAACAAATAACTGGCTTTTCGAACTAGATCTTTGAAAGCCTTAATACAGAAACATATAGTGTGTAGTTAGCTAACAACTGAGGTAATATGAAATTTTGAACTGATAAGCTTTACCGTCAAGAAAAGCAACATATCAAGTATTTTCAGTTAGCGTAATGAACTAAAAGTCCCATTTTTATGTAGGGCTATTTGATAAGAATTCATTCTTTCATGGATTAAGCTACAAAATATCAGATTATGTACTTTTGAAACAAAACGCAATCTACTTTTAAATGTTTGTTACAGAAAAGCTTCCAAAATTCGAAGGCTGCGTTCTTTCATTAGAACTTACATTGCGTTATAAGTAGAGTCTCGCAGACTCAAAATCACAGACTAATTGCCATTTCGGCCGAAGTAGGAGGAGGAGTAGTAAGAGTAGGAGTCCGCGGGTGTTTTAATACGGTATTCGCTATCGCTGCTACCGTAATTACTTCTTGAAGATTCTTTAGGGAATGCAACTTTGAATTAAAATCTTTTTTAAAAAATCTCTAAATTGAAGCAAGACTGAAGTTTTATATGAGACAACAAAGTTCAATTGTTATCGTTGTTAAAAGGTAAAATGTAAAATACCGCGACATCATTCTGCATTATGCATATCTTTTTAAAGCGTGAACTAATATCAGTTCTTTCTGATATCTTCTTAGAAAGTCTTCCAGTCATCTGCAGGAATACTTCTGCCCGGTAGGGCATCTTGTTTTGTTTTTTGTATTCCTGCGTAAGCAAGGAATACTTTGAAACCGTTCGTGCTTTTTTTGTTTTTTTTTTTCACTGTCCAAACCTAGACCAATTTTTGTCGATGGGAAATAGCCACTCAAATCATTAATGTTACCAACTTACATTCTTTTTATGATTTAACAGTCTAAACTCACACTATATTCATTGTATACAAGTACTTTGCTTGAAAAGACTCTAAAAGTGTAAAATATAAGCTCTAGTGAAAGGAATAACTAACATATGGCTAAATCGCAGATGCCAGGTAGAAATGTTGTTTCATGTGAGTCTTATGCAACGTTCTTAAGTTTTCCGTAGTTGTTTTAAAAATGGAAGCGAAGAAGCATGCGTAGATCTGTGAAAGTTTCTTTATTGAATATATGGATATAGAAGAGGTTGTAGTACAGCTGTAAAACTTAAAAGAATCAAGAACATTTATGATCCAAGCTGATAATCTACGTGAAACTAATATTCTTAGTAGTCATTCTTGACAAATAAGCAGTTCTTGATGCTTCAAAACAGATATGAACGACTACCAATAGGGTATGTTTATATCGATTTAATGCGTAAGGTTTCTATTAGTCTTTCTAAATGTAATACAATTTTTTAATTCATGTTCCTAGATAAGCTACCCTGTTTTTATAAAGCTCTGGAATCTTGATCCAAAGCTTTACTTCCTCATCAGCTTATACCCATTTTATTAATCAATAGATGACCACGTTTTTAATTGACTAGTCGAATTTAAAATATTGTATGATTTTAAAATTTGTATACTATCAAGCTGACGATAAAAAGGAAACACAGATATTTTTATTATTTCGCAAGGCCAAGTAAAAGTTTTTATTATGAAGTTCAGATACAAACAACATAAAGATTTTCATACTGTATAGTTTTAAAAGTAGTATTTTGAAACGTCCACGGAAGAGTGTTCTCTAATGGATTTTTAAACTGACGGTGTTCCTTTTTAAGCTTGATCTCCGGCAAAATTTTTCAAAGTCTCTTAACTTTTATGATGCTCTCGGGAATGTAATTAAATGAATTAGAAGTTATTACTATTTACGCCACAGATTTTCCCTTCAAAACTTAATGTGACAAAGTTTTCATTACTTAATTACTTTTTGAAGATGCTTTAGGGAATATAACTATGAATAAAAAAGTTTTTGAAAAAATCTCTAAATGATGAAAACAGTGCAGTTTCTAGAAATAACAAATATTACTTCTTTCACATTCACCTTTTAAAGCACAGATTATTCTTAACACGATAATCTTTTAATTAGTTAATTGCTTCTTGAAGATGCTTTAGGGAGTACAACTTCGAATGGAAATCTTTTTAAAAAAATCTCGAAATTGATGCAAGACTGAAATTTTATATGAAACAACAGAGTTTAATAGTTATCGTAGCTAAAAGGTAAAATGTAAAATACTGCAAACATCATTCCGCATTATGCATATGGTTTTAAAGCGTGAACTAACACTCATTTCTTTCTGAAAAGGCTCCAGAAAGTCTTACAGTCATCTGCAGGAATACTTCTGCCCGGTAGGGCATCTTGTTTTGTTTTTTTTTTCACTGTCCAAACCTAGACCAATTTTTGTCGATGGGAAATAGCCACTCAAATCATTAATGTTCCCAACTTACATTCTTTTTATGATTTAACAGTCTAAACTCACACTATATTCATTGTATACAAGTACTTTGCTTGAAAAGACTCTAAAAGTGTAAAATATAAGCTCTAGTGAAAGGAATAACTAACATATGGCTAAATCGCAGATGCCAGGTAGAAATGTTGTTTCATGTGAGTCTTATGCAACGTTCTTAAATTTTCCGTAGTTGTTTTAAAAATGGAAGCGAAGAAGCATACGTAGATCTGTGAAAGTTTCTTTATTGAATATATGGATATAGAAGAGGTTGTAGTACAGCTGTAAAACTTAAAAGAATCAAGAACATTTATGATCCAAGCTGATAATCTACGTGAAACTAATATTCTTAGTAGTCATTCTTGACAAATAAGCAGTTCTTGATGCTTCAAAACAGATATGAACGACTACCAATAGGGTATGTTTATATCGATTTAATGCGTAAGGTTTCTATTAGTCTTTCTAAATGTAATACAATTTTTTAATTCATGTTCCTAGATAAGCTACCCTGTTTTTATAAAGCTCTGCAATCTTGAAGCACAGCTTATCTTCCTCATCAGCTTATACCCATTTTATTAATCAATAGATGACCACGTTTTTAATTGACTAGTCGAATTTAAAATATTGTATGATTTTAAAATTTGTATACTATCAAGCTGACGATAAAAAGGAAACACAGATATTTTTATTATTTCGCAAGGCCAAGTAAAAGTTTTTATTATGAAGTTCAGGTACAAACAACATAAAGATTTTCATACTGTATAGTTTTAAAAGTAGTATTTTGAAACGTCCACGGAAGAGTGTTCTCTAATGGATTTTTAAACTGACGGTGTTCCTTTTTAAGCTTGATCTCCGGCAAAATTTTTCAAAGTCTCTTAACGTTTATGATGCTCTCGGGAATGTAATTAAATGAATTCGAAGTTATTACTTCTTAAGCACAGACTTTTCTTGACGCGACAAACTTTTTATTACTTAATTACTTCTTGAAGATTCTTTAGGGAATACAACTTTGAATTAAAATCTTTTTTAAAAAATCTCTAAATTGAAGAAGACTAAAGTTTTATATGAGACAACAAACTTTAATTGTTATCGTTGTTAAAAGGTAAGGTTAAAAAAGTTTGATTTACTAGGTTTATCAAGTGATATACTCAGTATATCAGTTATTTCGAAATTCCCGGCAGACGAATATGTTATCGTTACGATTAACATTGTCTCGTTTATTAAAATATTTAATGTTTTCAATGCATGCTGATCCAAATCAAAGCATTGCTCATACAAGATAACTTTTATTTTAAATTTTCGACGGAGATGGAATGTTATAATCATTCATATTCAGTTAGTTCCTAACTGCATGCTCTCTAGTGATAATGATATTGATAATTAATTAGCAGCTAGTCGTTTTTGCGTGCGTAGAGGCCTTTTACTACCTCTTTGTTTTTCTGTTTGGTAAAATACGTATAAACAGAAAAAATGCCATAATAAAGTTGTTAAAAGAAATGATTTATAATATGAGAATTTAATCATCCACTTTTCCTCTCGTCACAAGGTACGGCTCGTTTTGACTTTGCAAGTTAGTTTCATGGCGCCAACAGAGCTGTTGCATTAATGGCCCATTTTGTAAAATTTCTTTTGGTTCATCGAGAACATTTCCTTAATATCTACTTTGTTTTTATCAATATCGAATTTGGTTTGATCTACTTCATATATCAGTTGATATTCGTAGTAAAAATTGAAATACTAAGAATATAAATGATATACTTATCGTAAGTAAAAGGTAAAATGTAAAATACTGCAAACATCATTCTGCATTATGCATATCGTTTTAAAGCGTGAACTAACATTCATTTCTTTCTGCAAAGCCTCCAGAAAGTCTTCCAGTCATCTTCAGGAATACGTCTGCCTGGTAGGGCATCTTGTTTTTTTTTTCACTGTCCAAACCTAGACCAATTTTTGTCGATGGGAAATAGCCACTCAAATCATTAATGTTCCCAACTTACATTCTTTTTATGATTTAACAGTCTAAACTTACACTATATTCATTGTATACAAGTACTTTGCTTGAAAAGACTCTAAAAGTGTAAAATATAAGCTCTAGTGAAAGGAATAATTAACATATGGCTAAATCGCAGATGCCAGGTAGAAATGTTGTTTCATGCGAGTCTTATGCAACGTTCTTACATTTTCCGTAGTTGTTTTAAAAATGGAAGCGAAGAAGCATGCGTAGATCTGTAAAAGTTTCATTGTTGAATATATGGATATAGAAGAGGTTGTAGTACGGCTGTAAAACTTAAACAAATCAAGAACATTTATGATCCAAACTGATAATCTACGTGAAACTAATACTCTTAGTATTTATTTATTTATTTATTTATTTAAAATATTTATACGGGATTTTTCTTCAGTAATAAATACTGTTATCAATGAAATACCTGTTACAAAATAAAAATTAAAAATTAAAAATTAGTAATAATAAAATAAAGCTAGATTAATCCACAAAGAAGAACTATAATATGCTGTAAGTATTAAACTATTGGGCAAACAAACGAAGATGAGACACCAATATGTTCGATAGGTAAATGGAAAACCAAAATCATTTAAAGAAAATCCATGAAGACATAAAGGAAATTAAATATTGAAATGAAATTTGAGACCCTTTTTGAATAAATTCAGGTCGTCTTTTTTCTTGAGTTCAATTGGTAAATCGTTATAGAGTCTGGCACCTTCAAAATTGAAAGATTTCCTTCCAAATTCAAGTTTTGTTTTCGGCAGACGTAACAACAAACCATTATTTCGAGTTCTCACAACATGATTCACTACTTCGAAATAACCACTATAGTTAGAACAACATTCGTTCAACAACACTTTCTTCACATCTGTACAAGCTTGTGCACGTATTACATTGACTGCACTACATACATGTTGACACTGAACAATTCTGCACACTCTCGATTCAATGCTATCCAACATTTTCAACTGGGTAGCAGTAAAAGATAACATAGCTGTAGATGAATATGTTAAAACTGGAAGAATCATGCAATTGTAAATTCTTTTCAAGACATCCGGTTCAGTGTGATGTTTCAGTTTTTGCAGCAAAGAAACTCTCATGCTAGCTCTCTTGATCATTTTCGCAAAGTTTTCATTCATCGTTAAACTCTGGTCCAGGATTACTCCTAGATATTTATAGGACACAGACTCGTAGATCTTTTTATTACGATATCTAACATCGAGAACATTATTAGCACGCTTTTTGCTAGTCCCGAATAACATCACCTCTGTTTTACCTTTACCAAGATTGATAACTAGCTCATTTTCACGTAAGTATGTATCGATAGTTTCAAGATCTTCAGTTAACGCTTTTTCGATATCCAATGTTCTTTTAGATGAAGTATAGATTACAGTATCATCAGCATATTTCAAGATGCTTGAGTTTTTAATGTGATCAACAATGTCGTTAAAGAATAATATGAATAATAAGGGTCCTAAAATGGACCCTTGTGGCACCCCACAAAACACTGGTCGTTCGATATCCCTACTCCCATCTAATTCAACCATTTGCTTTCTCTCGAAAAGATAATCAGCAAACCAATCGATGTTTTGAACGCCGTACGATTTCAGTTTCGACAATAGCTGACTATGACTGACGGTATCAAAGGCTTTACTCAAGTCAATGAAACACGCACCAACAAGATTTCCACGATCAACCTCCCTTCTGATATCATCAACTAATAGCGTGGAGGCATGTTTTGTAGAACAATTACTTCTGTAGCCAAACTGCTTATCCGTTATAAGACTGTTCTCCTCTAAAAACTCCAGCAATTGTGAATGCACGGCCTTCTCGAGAATTTTCGAAAACACTGGCAGAATCGATATGGGACGATAATTGGATGGATCATATGCATCGCCAGATTTATGCAATGGTTTTATTCTTGCTTTTTTCCAAACTCTAGGGACTTTACCAGATTTGATCGATAAGTTTAAAATGTGACATAACGGTGAAGAAATATGTTCACGACAATCTTTTATTAATTTAGATGGTAAATTGTCAATTCCGGTAGCTTTATTACGGCGAAGATTTTTCAACTGCTTCATAACAAACACATTTGATATGTATTCAATACTAAATACCTTATGAGTTCTCGTTTTGATAGGGGTTGGAAATTTCCAAACAAAGTTTGTAAGCAAAATAGATTTTTCTTTAAGGTTTCGTATTGCACTGGCAAAGAAGGAACCGAATGCACTGGCTGTGACCATATTAGTTATTCGTGATAAATAAGCAGTTTTTGATGCTTCAAATCAGATATGAACGACTACAAAAACGGTATGCTTACATCGATTTAAAAAAATGCGTAAGGTTTCTATTAGTCTTTTTCTAAATATAATACAATTTTCTATTTCATGTTCCTAGGTAAGCTATCCTGTTTTTATAAAGCTCTGGAATCTTGAAGCACAGCTCATCTTCCTCATGAGCTTATACCCATTTTATTAATCAATTAATGACCACTTTTTTAATTGACTAGTCGAATTTAAAATATTGTATGATTCTAAAATTTGTATACTATCAAGCTGACGATAAAAAGGAAACACAGATATTTTTATTATTTCGCAAGGCCAAGTAAAAGTTTTTATTATGAAGTTCAGGTACAAACAACATAAAGATTTTCATACTGTATAGTTTTAAAAGTAGTATTTTGAAACGTCCACGGAAGAGTGTTCTCTAATGGATTTTTAAACTGACGGTGTTCCTTTTTAAGCTTGATCTCCGGCAAAATTTTTCAAAGTCTCTTAACTTTTATGATGCTCTCGGGAATGTAATTAAACGAATTTGAAGTTATTACTTCTTAAGCACAGACTTTTCTTGACGCGACAAACTTTTTATTACTTAATTACTTCTTGAAGATTCTTTAGGGAATACAACTTTGAATTAAAATCTTTTTATAAAAAATCTCTAAATTGAAACAAGACTGAAGTTTTATGAGACAACAAAGTTTAATTGTTATCGTTGTTAAAAGGTAAAATGTAAAATACTGCAAACATCATTCTGCATTATGCATATCGTTTTAAAGCGTGAACTAACATTCATTTCTTTCTGAAAAGCCTCCAGAAAGTCTTCCAGTCATCTGCAGGAATACTTCTGCCCGGTAGGGCATCTTGTTTTTGTTTTTTTTTTCACTGTCCAAACCTAGACCAATTTTTGTCGATGGGAAATAGCCACTCAAATCATTAATGTTACCAACTTACATTCTTTTTATGATTTAACAGTCTAAACTCACACTATATTCATTGTATACAAGTACTTTGCTTGAAAAGACTCTAAAAGTGTAAAATATAAGTTCTAGTGAAAAGAATAACTAACATATGGCTAAATCGCAGATGCCAGGTAGAAATGTTGTTTCATGTGAGTCTTATGCAACGTTCTTAAGTTTTCCGTAGTTGTTTTAAAAATGGAAGCGAAGAAGCATGCGTAGATCTGTGAAAGTTTCTTTATTGAATATATGGATATAGAAGAGGTTGTAGTACCGCTGTAAAACTTAAAAGAATCAAGAACATTTATGATCCAAGCTGATAATCTACGTGAAACTAATATTCTTAGTAGTCATTCTTGACAAATAAGCAGTTCTTGATGCTTCAAAACAGATATGAACGACTACCAATAGGGTATGTTTATATCGATTTAATGCGTATAGTTTCTATTAGTCTTTCTAAATGTAATAAAATTTTTTAATTCATGTTCCTAGATAAGCTACCCTGTTTTTATAAAGCTCTGGAATCTTGAAGCACAGCTTATCTTCCTAATCAGCTTATACCCATTTTATTAATCAATAGATGACCACGTTTTTAATTGACTAGTCGAATTTAAAATATTGTATGATTTTAAAATTTGTATACTATCAAGCTGACGATAAAAAGGAAACACAGATATTTTTATTATTTCGCAAGGCCAAGTAAAAGTTTTTATTATGAAGTTCAGGTACAAACAACATAAAGATTTTCATACTGTATAGTTTTAAAAGTAGTATTTTGAAACGTCCACGGAAGAGTGTTCTCTAATGGATTTTTAAACTGACGGTGTTCCTTTTTAAGCTTGATCTCCGGCAAAATTTTTCAAAGTCTCTTAACGTTTATGATGCTATCGGGAATGTAATTAAACGAATTCGAAGTTATTACTTTTTAAGCATGGACTTTTCTTGACGCGAGAAACTTTTTATTACTTAATTACTTCTTGAAGATTCTTTAGGGAATACAACTTTGAATTAAAATCATTTTTAAAAAATCTCTAAATTGAAACAAGACTGAAGTTTTATATGAAACAACAAAGTTTAATTGTTATCGTTGTTATCGTTGTTATCGTTTTAAAGCGTGAACTAACATTCATTTCTTTCTGAAAAGCCTGCAGAAAGTCTTCCAGTCATCTGCAGGAATACTTCTGCCCGGTAGGGCATCTTGTTTTGTTTTTTTTTTCACTGTCCAAACCTAGACCAATTTTTGTCGATGGGAAATAGCCATTCAAATCATTAATGCTCCCAACTTACATTCTTTTTATGATTTAACAGTCTAAACTCACACTATATTCATTGTATACAAGTACTTTGCTTGAAAAGACTCTAAAAGTGTAAAATATAAGCTCTACTGAAAGGAATAATTAACATATGGCTAAATCGCAGATGCCAAGGTAAAAATGTTGTTTCATGTGAGTCTTATGCAACGTTCTTACGTTTTCCGTAGTTGTTTTAAAAATGGAAGCGAAGAAGCATGCGTAGATCTGTGAAAGTTTCTTTGTTGAATATATGAATATAGAAGAGGTTGTAGTACGGCTGTAAAACTTAAAAGAATCAAGAACATTTATGATCCAAACTGATAATCTACGTGAAACTAATATTCTTAGTAGTCAATCTTGATGAATATGCAGTTTTTGATGCTTCAAAACAGATATGAACGACTACCAATAGGGTATGTTTATATCGATTTAATGCGTAAGGTTTCTATTAGTCTTTCTAAATATAATACGATTTTTTAATTCATGTTCCTAGATAAGCTACCCTGTTTTTATAAAGCTCTGGAATCATGAAGCACAGCTCATCTTCCTCATTAAATTCTACCTATTTTATTTATCATTTGATGAGCACTTTTTTAATTGACTAGTCGAATTTAAAATATTGCATGATTTTAAAATTTGTATACTATCAAGCTGACGATAAAAAGGAAACACAGATATTTTTATTATTTTGCAAGGCCAAGTAAAAGTTTTTATTATGAAGTTCAGGTACAAACAACATAAAGATTTTCATACTGTATAGTTTTAAAAGGAGTATTTTGAAACGTCCACGGAAGAGTGTTCTCTAATGGATTTTTAAACAGACGGTGTTCCTTTTTAAGCTTGATCTCCGGCAAAATTTTTCAAAGTCTCTTAACTTTTATGATGCTCTCGGGAATGTAATTAAATGAATTCGAAGTTATTACTTCTTAAGCACAGACTTTTCTTGACGCGATAAACTTTTTATTACTTAACAAGAGCCAGATGACGCAAAACGGTAGCAGCAATTTTACTTAAAGTTATGAAAAGTTACTACAAAGTTCTTTGAGGCTTGTGTTTTTTTATATTTCACTGGTGGAAAACAGGCATAAACGATAAATTTGTTAAAATTATTAGTTAGTGTAAAAAGGGTCTAATCATAAACCACCAGAAATTAATTTATTAAAGACAAAAGAATTATACATGCGTGGTATGAGCTGTATATGATTTTTTTATAAGAAAATTTTTTGTAAGACTATGTGTACAAAAAAAAACACGCGTTTCAAAAAAAAATAATATGTTTTTAATTATAATTTCATGAAACCAAAAATGAATTCAAACAAATAACTGCCTTTTCGAACTAGATCTTTGAAAGCCTTAATACAGAAACATATAGTGTATAGTTAGCTAACAACTGAGGTAATATGAAATTTTGAACTGATAAGCTTTACCGTCAAGAAAAGCAAAATATCAAGTATTTTAAGTTAGCGTCATGAACTAAATATCCCATTTTTATGTAGGGCTATTTGATAAGAATTCATTCTTTCATGGATTAAGCTACAAAATATCAGATCATGTACTTTTGAAACAAAACGCAATCTACTTTTAAATGTTTGTTACAGAAAAGCTTCCAAAATTCGAAGGCTGCGTTCCTTCATTAAATCTTACATTGCGTTATTAGTAGAGTCTCGCAGACTCTAAATCACAGACTAATTGCCATTTCGGCCGGAGTAGGAGGAGGAGGAGTAGGAGTAGGAGTCCGCGGTGTTTTAATACGGTATTCGCTATCGCTGCTACCGTAATTACTTCTTGAAAATTCTTTAGGGAATACAACTTTGAATTAAAATCTTTTTAAAAAAATCTCTAAATTGAAGCAAGACTGAAGTTTTATATGAGACAACAAAGTTTAATTGTTATCGTTGTTAAAAGGTAAAATGTAAAATACCGCAACATCATTCTGCATTATGCATATCTTTTTAAAGCGTGAACTAATATCAGTTCTTTCTGAAATCTTTCTAGAAAGTCTTCCAGTCATCTGCAGGAATATTTCTGCCCGGTAGGGCATCTTGTTTTTTTGTATTCCTGCGTAAGCAAGGAATACTTTGAAACCGTTCGTGTTTTTTTTGTTTTTTTTTTTTTTTCACTGTCCAAACCTAGACCAATTTTTGTCGATGGGAAATAGCCACTCAAATCATTAATGTTCCCAACTTACATTCTTTTTATGATTTAACAGTCTAAACTCACACTATATTCATTGTATACAAGTACTTTGCTTGAAAAGACTCTAAAAGTGTAAAATATAAGCTCTAGTGAAAGGAATAATTAACATATGGCTAAATCGCAGATGCCAAGGTAAAAATGTTGTTTCATGTGAGTCTTATGCAACGTTCTTACGTTTTCCGTAGTTGTTTTAAAAATGGAAGCGAAGAAGCACGCGTAGATCTGAGAAAATTTCTTGGTTGAATATATGGATATAGAAGAGGTTGTAGTACGGCTGTCAAACTTAAAAGAATCAAGAACATTTATGATCCAAACTGATAATCTACGTGAAACTAATACTCTTAGTAGTTATTCGTGATAAATAAGCAGTTTTTGATGCTTCAAATCAGATATGAACGACCACAAAAACGGTATGCTTACATCGATTTAAAAAAATGCGTAAGGTTTCTACTAGTCTTTTTCTAAATATAATACAATTTTCTATTTCATGTTCCTAGGTAAGCTATCCTGTTTTTATAAAGCTCTGGAATCTTGAAGCACAGCTCATCTTCCTAATCAGCTTATACCCATTTTATTAATCAATAGATGACCACTTTTTTTATTGACTAGTCGAATTTAAAATATTGTATGATTCTAAAATTTGTATACTATCAAGCTGACGATAAAAAGGAAACACAGATATTTTTATTATTTCGCAAGGCCAAGTAAAAGTTTTTATTATGAAGTTCAGGTACAAACAACATAAAGATTTTCATACTGTATAGTTTTAAAAGGAGTATTTTGAAACGTCCACGGAAGAGTGTTCTCTAATGGATTTTTAAACTGACGGTGTTCCTTTTTAAGCTTGATCTCCGGCAAAATTTTTCAAAGTCTCTTAACTTTTATGATGCTCTCGGGAATGTAATTAAATGAATTCGAAGTTATTACTATTTACGCCACAGATTTTCCCTTCAAAACTTAATGTGACAAAGTTTTCATTACTTAATTTTTTTTTGAAGATGCTTTAGGGAATATAACTATGAATAAAAAAGTTTTTGAAAAAATCTCTAAATGATGCAAAACAGTGCAGTTTATATGAAATAACAAATATTACTTCTTTCACAGCTACAAGATAAACTGTAAAACAGAAAGAACATCATACCACATTATGCATATTGTTTTAAACCGTGAACAAACATTCACCTTTTAAAGCACAGATTATTCTTAACGCGATAATCTTTTAATTAGTTAATTGCTTCTTGAAGATGCTTTAGGGAGTGCAACTTCGAATGGAAATTTTTTTAAAAAAATCTCTAAATTGATGCAAGACTAAAGTTTTATATGAAACAACAAAGTTTAATAGTTATCGTAGCTAAAAGGTAAAATGTAAAATACTGCAAACATCATTCCGCATTATGCATATGGTTTTAAAGCGTGAACTAACACTTATTTCTTTCTGAAAAGGCTCCAGAAAGTCTTACAGTCATCCGCAGGAATACTTCTGCCCGGTAGGGCATCTTGTATTCTTTTTAATTTGTAAATATTGTTAATAGCAACTTTTTCTGACGTTTTTAATGTATAAAGATTTTTTACCAGTTTTTAGTTTTTGTAGATACATCTGATGAATGCATCAGCATGAAACTTAAAGTTATGTACTTTTGTTTTTGTTTTTTATGTTGAAAATACATTTTTAAGAAATTAATTACGCTCTATCCTTGATATCGAGCACTTTGCAACATAGTCCATACTATACATTGCGTTTATTTTTGTTAAGAAAATTTTGCAGAATTTATCTTTTCTACTTAAGTTGAATTAAATTCTGTATAAATTCTGTAAAATTTTCTTAACATAAATATATCTTTATATATATACTTATTTGAACAATTTACTCACTCTTGAACTTAAAATAAATCTAGGTACTGTAAGAGTATATAGATACACATTACTTTTTTCATAAAAAAACAACAATAACAACAACAACAACAACAACAACAACATCAACAAAACTAGCACTAACACAGGTACGACACACCAAACACACACAAATAACTGTGCTCTATAAGTAATTTCCTAGATATAGTTTTGAAGCTAAATATTTCAATTTGGCAATTTTGAGATTAGAGAGATCAAATTGTGACGACTAGTTTGCAATTCATTCCACTGACTGGAGGCTAGTCGTGAGAAGGAATTGAGACCAAAGTTTGCACACAAGAGAATTTAAGTAGACCATTAACATTCCCCCTGGTTCCAATGGAGTGATCAATTTTTTCAAATTTCAGAGTTTCAAGAACATCAGTTGCCATTTAGGTATTATGGACATATAAAATGTTCATGACTTTAACTTGATCAAAGAATTTCAGTAGACCATGGTTGTTGTGGCCATGGTTGTTGCCATTGGATTTTGAGATTTGATTTTTGGATTTGAACTCTTTATGGATCAGGCTGCATGATGACATTTTCGAAATATTTCTATCCCTCACTTAAAATTTAGATTATTCTTATTGAGATCACGAAAATAGATTCCTGTGATTGTGAAAGTTGATTGTAAGCCCTTCGCGAAATTAAATTCTTGCGAAAATTTCTACCTTTAAGGTAATAGAAGGGTAAAAATATAATAAGAAATGCCAATTGATTTTAATAATGTGTTGATTTCTTAAATCATAATTGACTATAATATCAACTTATAGATAAATGTATTAGTATAATAGAAAGAATTTTTCAATACAAATGGGTGCTGCAGAAAGTCTATCGATTTGTCAACAAGATGTGGATATACTTCAACAATGGGAAATCGTGAAGACACACTCATCTTTAAACTGTAAAGATGTTCTTCGGTTATATAAATTTGTGAGCAGTTATGAAGAAGATCAACTAGACACAGAAATGGAGGAGAACCTGTTTTCAGCACAAACATTTGAAAGTGAACTTTGTGTCTACCCAATTGTGTTACTGAATCAGAATGATGCTAGTGTTGCTTTTAAGTTATCAGTATTAGAAAACATGGAGAATGCATTAACAAAATTTCAGTAAGTTTTCACAATTTTTCTTTTATAAATACCTGTGATGGCTCAGCGTCTCAAAAAAGGTCTTCATTCTATTCTTATGTGCTAGAGGACCTTGTATGTTTTTCTACACATGCTTCAAAGATCTAAAATTATCTGTTTAGAGAATTTGCCGATATCCTCAACCCATACATTGATGATTTCCCAAGTATTTATACAGAAGAAAAACTGAATTCGTTGATTAAACTACGTCGGACATATCCATCCTGGAGTGTTCTTCAAGTGGGCGAGTATTTGAAATTACCTGAACTGATGATTAGGGTTCCGAAGAGCAGAGTGTATACTCGCCAGGAGGTATTATGATGTTTCTGGTTTTGCTATATTGTGAAAGATGTTATTTATGGTTCTGCATGATCAACTTCATCAACAACAGAGTGATACAAAAATAGTACACTTTGTTGACATGTTTATAATGTTCCAGTTCCCAAATCAGGAAATTTAATGGAAAGTTTTTAAAATTTAGAGTCAACACCAGCAAGAAGCTTTGGAAATGATGAAACGTGAACATCCTAACTTTGCAAGTGACTTTTTTGGGAGTACGCCTTTGCATTATCTGACTGAACGACATCCAGAATTAGTTGCTAACCTGGTTTCTGCAATTGACTCACTCACTCAAACTGGTACACTCACTGTTAAATAGAGAAATAATAACCCATACTGCAACTTTTTCCTTATTTATTTTGTGTGTAAATAATGATGTTCTTTTTACCATAGGCAAAGACCTTAAAGATGGATTTGGTTCCATTTCAAGATATACTGAATCACCCATCCATGTTGCTATTAGGTTGTCGCAAGAGAGTGTGCTCAAGTTACTCCTTGAGAAAGGTGCCAACCCATTAATTCCATGCGGTCATGCATATCCGATTCACTTATCACTGAAACACCAAAGCAGAGGCTGTACGAAAATTCTTCTTCAGCATGATATATCCTGCTTAAAGCTTCGTGATAAGAAATACAATGCATCGGTTTTGCATTGGGTCAAAAATTCTGAGGTAAGCAAACCAACATGAACCTTTGTATTTTTTTAAGGTGAAGGTTTTTTGTTGTTTGTTTATATACAAGTACCTCCCTCTAAAAATGCCTTGCAATGGGTTTAATTTTTAGAAAAAGGATTAACCATATATGATCTGGACAAATTGAATGGAAGAAATATTGAAATAATATCAAAACACTTCGCCCAACCAAGAAAAATATTTTTCTCGCAAAAACTTCATAACAATCTTGATCTTCTGTTTTGATAATAAATCCAAAATAAAATAAGACCAGCTTGACAATGTAAAGGAATGTATCTTTTTTGAAGATGTATTATCATGTTGATAAGCTTTAAGTATAAATGTTTCTGAAGATGTTTTGTTTCATGGGACTGAAAGTAATAAAAGACAAGAAGCCACAAGGCTTGAATACTTCAGGACACGTCACAAAATGTATAAAACTAGTTTTAGAAATTTTTACTATGTTTCAAAAGACAACCAAATCATTTTAATTAGTGGAAACACCTGTAAAAGTTAAAGGAATTTCCAAACTTGATTCTTTCCAAAATTGTAAAAACAACCTTGTTTCCAGCATTTTGATTGAATGTTGGAAAAAGTAATAGACTGTCAACTATAGAGCCCTAACTTGTCAGTTCGTAGCACACAAAAGGAGGCTTGCGAGATTCTTGCTGAAATAAACGTATTTTTATGTGTGAAAGGAGAACTAACGACCGAAAATTCAACTATGTTTTTTTTTTCGTTAAAATATCGATTTAGTATCAAAAAATCATATGCTAATAATTTTTTTACAAATTTATCATTTTAAACCCCTAAAATGCCCCACTAAAGTGCCCCTTCGGCCGCCATTAGATAGACACGGTTCGTTGTGGACAACATTAAAAGTGATGTCAAAATCGACCAATTTAAAAATAATAACAAGTCACAACAAGCGGAGAAATGTCTGATGTTGAAGAATATTCTTCTGAAACAAGCGATTGCAGCTATGTTAGCGAGTCAAGCGATGCATGCTTCGAAAATTCGACACCAGGATATAATCATGAGCCAGAGTATTCCGTAGCTGAACTGAAAAAACTCCCTCCAGTTGATGGGGAATCTCTGAATAATGTGACGCAGCATCCAAAATTTTCCACGGTGTGTTTGAACGAAACTGCACTAGAAACAGCTTTTATCGATGTGTAACACGTAATTTCAAAGAGCTTTTTACTATAACAAGTATGCAAAACTTTATTAATTTAGCTTTCGTTCTGTTTATCATCTTCTTGCGTTTATTTATTCTTGCGTTAAATTTTTCGTATGTTTATGTTTTTTCCGGACTCTGTTGGTTAAATTAAAAGATTCTATGTTATGCATGACTAATTTTTTGTTAAGGCCATGTCCACATTGACTTGTGAGTATTTAAGGATAGGGCTGATTCCATTTTTTAAGAAAAACGTGAGAACTTTTAATGACATGTGTAGAAAGGCCTTTTAAAGAAACATACATCAAGCAACTGTAAATCAATTCGAACACCTGTTCATTGCTGTTGATGAACTATAAACACAAAAGAAAAATTTTATGATATGAGATAGAAACATCTCAAAACAAGAAGGACTAGTAAAAAACTTCAAGAATTAAGAATTACCAGTTTCCTTGTATACTCGTATTATACTGTACATAAACACTAACATAAACGTGCACTTTAGATATTTTACCATACCAATAAAAAGAAAGATACTATACACTTTATGATAGTACCTTGCAAAAATTACATGCGTTTGTATTTCCTTATTTTATCGCGACTAAAAATATCAGATAATAATCAACCTGTAATCAACTTAAAAACCTTTTCGTTTGCATTGATTTATACATACGTGTCGCTTCTCTGTAATCAAAATTAAAAGTTGGTCGAAAATGACGTCATAAGAAATGGACTAAAGAACGGGATTACTCACAAAAATAATGATTCACAAAAACCCTCTTTTGCTTATATCTTCCGAAATAAACATTTTTAAGACGAAAAAATTTGTAGGGATGTATTTCAGAGTACAATAAACGATTTGAGATCAAGTTGATAGCGGTCGTTAGTTCTCCTTTAAATCAAAATGGCTTGATTGCCCATCTTGTAAGTATGTCATTACCCTTATTTGGGCCCCAGACCTAAATAATGCATAAAGGACCTTAAAATGAAAAATGAAAATTTTTAAAAAAACATTATGCCATCTTCTAGGGCTTGCTAAAATAAGAAGAAAATGCTGTAAGACCCTATCAAAATAAGAAAAACTTCAGGAGTTATAGTCATTTTCTTAATACGGGATGACGTCATCAAATCTCAAAGGTAGAAACTGCTGTGGGATCTATCAACGGTTTATCCATGGAAAACATGATAAAGAAGTCAAAAAAAAGTTCTATGATCGGCAAATTGCACTCACTACCTAATTGACAGATATCAGTATACAGCCAAATACAATTTCTTGATAATAAGTAAATAAGATAAATAAGATGAATTAAACCTGTAAAAGAATGGAAACCAAGAACAGCTTTGCCATCACATGGCAGTGTTTCTTCCTTTGAGATTTGATGAAATCATGCTGTATTAAGAAAATAGCTCCTGAAGTTTTGCTTATTTGGATAGGGTCTTACAGCATTTTCTTCTATAAGTAAGTGAGTAAGTAATTAAGTAACAGATAGTTTTTACTTCCTTGGGGAATCCATCCTTTATGGTTGGTTCTTCCTCCCCTCCGAAGGCGCTAACTAGGTTAACTTACCGCCAGAGATACCTAGTGCATTGCTCTAACTTGCCCAACTCACAGGCTAGTGTGTGGTCAGTCGATTGCTCCGAATGGGCTAGATATGCTGCATTGAAAGCGCACAGGAGTGGAGTTGAGAGTTCCAGAGTTCCTCGGCCGAGAATAGAACCCGAACCACACTGGCGAAAACTCTCTGTGTCATCCACTACACCATCGCCACAAAAACAATGATAAAAAATGTTAATAATGATAAGATAAAATCAGAAGCATTAACAAACACATTCAAAAAGAAATGACAAGAAAAAAACCCCCAAAAACAACGTGCGTGTGGGTGGATCAAAATGATAAAATAATGAAATAAAGGAAGTAAACATAATGTGAGTTACAGTTTTCACTATCGATTTTCACATTCAATTAAAAGAATAATTGCCAAATTTGAAATCACCACTTTCTAATTGTACTTTGTGCAAAACTTCATGAAAATTGGAGAACTTTCAAAATTTGATTCAAATTTGGCCTAAATTACCCAATTTTTATCAAATTTGAAGAAAATGACTGTCGAATTCAAAATCAGCAGCCTCTAATTGTACTTTGTACAAAGTTTTATGAAAATTAGAGAACTTTAGAAATTTTTTTTTTTTTTTTTTTTTTTTTTTTTTATGAGAAAGAAGTTACAAAACATCAAGTTACAAAACGGGACGTAAGACTGAACACCTTCGAAGCACCAGAAGGTGAGATCGCCAGGTATTCAGCCTTGAAACAAAAAGCTAAGACAGAATAAAAAAAACACACACACACAACGTATAGCATGGAAACAGACTCTAAAATGGTGTATCGATAAAAAGAGACAGACTGAAGCGCTCAGTCCCTTTGATAAACTTAGCAATCGATCTAAGAATTTGACGATTGGTTGCATCCTTAAACATTGGATTTCCATACAAAAGCAGTCGGACAAGAGCGTTTCTACAAAGAGGCATAAAAGGAACGTTCGCATCATGGAGGTCATTAAATAAAACAATACGTAAGTTTGAATAATTTGGGCAGTGAAGCAGGTAGTGCTCAGTAGATTCCTCCGAATTAGTACGGCACGTACAGAAAGGGTCAAGCGTATCGATGAAGTTGTGCCTGAATTTATGTGCTTTTAAGTGACTAAAGCCTACTCTTCGACATCACCAGATAAAAGAATGAGGCAGAAAACGAACAATAAGTGTAAAATTTGGGGTATAAGAAAAAGCCTCAATACACCTAATAACAAAAATCGGACAGCACGCTTGCGCAATTCAGCACAGTGAAGAAGTAAAAAACATGTGGTAAAATCAAAACTACCCACGACTGCCCTATACTGCTCAATTGCTATCCCCATGATGGAGTGCAGAAGGTGACCCTCCAAACACGAACAGTCCCATTTCACGTATTAGAGAAAGAATCCATGCATCCATAAAATTATAAACAAAGAAATAAATAACAAATAGCACACAAATTACCTCGTGACCACGAGAAATTATCATAACAATCTATGACAATTTATCTATTGTAAAGCACAACAAATTGGTGATAAACTAAGCAATTAATGAGCTAAACTCATTCTCTGTGTTAAAATATTCAATGGAATCGTCACTGAACTTGATACCCAGGGAACAATTAATGTCAGCAAAAACAAATTTAACATCTTTATTACCTTCAATTACTCCCTTGGCAGTCTTTAACAGTTCATATCTTCTTTTCGTCAGATCAAGACTTACAGAAAAAGGTTGCATACCTGGTTTCTTTACGCCATTTACGTAAGACTTCGGTCTTGCTGAATATAGCTTTTTTCTAGCTTCCCAGTTTTTAAACTTTACAATGATTGACTTTACTTTAACTTTCTTAACATCGTCAAATCGGGCTTTACCTATTCTATGCACACGGACAATTTCTGCTTTATCAAACGGTAGTTTTAGCTTGCTGTAACAATTCTTGAGAACATCCATAACATCCTCTCCTTTTTCTCCAGCTTGAACGCCGTGAATGCGTAAGCAGCTACGCCGACTGTACTGTTCGTTATCGTCACATTTTATTTCTAGTTTGGCAATAACTGTTTCCTGTATTTTTACCTTTGATTCTAACCTTTCGATTTTTTCATCCTGTTCCTTGAGTCTCTGTTCAAACCTATCGATAAGGTCGTTTTTCAGGATTGTCAGCATTTCTTCAACTTTTGCATTAGTCACTAGTGGCTTTATAAGGTTGTCCAAATGTTGAATCATCTCTTCTGAGAAAGACATGCTCTGTGATCTTGTGGTTGGCATGTGGAAACCACCCGCTTCACGTAAGATTTGTTGATATGAAACACTTCAAGAGACGAGAGAAAAATATTTTATAAAAAACTCCTTAAATCAGTTTATTCTTCATGAATATTCAATCGCATCTATATTAAATACACTCCATTTTCCACCAATTTGTTTGTGATAATAGTCTACTACATTTTCTATTATTAAAACCACGTAAAACTGTGAAAAACAGTAGAGTTACTCGCGAGCGTTTCAGACGACGTCCGCACTCTAGCACTCTAGCACTCTAGAAATTTGGTCCAAATTTGGCCTAAATTGACCAATTTTTGTCGTATTTGAAAAAATGACTGCAAATTTTGAAATCAGCGTTATACCTTCAGGGGTCAGACATAAACTGATTTTCCTGATTTTCCTGATTTTGAGGTATTGGGACTATTTTCCTGATTTTTGACTGATTTTAAGACATTTCTGTCTAAAATCCTGATTTTTGCCATTTCATAACCAAGCTGTATCTATATCTGTACCCAGCATTTACCAAATCAAATTCAAAAGTGGGAGTTAAAAGTGTTTCTCTCTTGGTATACAGTAACGGGTCTATATCTGTACCCTTCATTCCCCAAATCAAATTGAAAAGTCAATGGGAGTTAAAAGTGTTTCTTTCTTTTTGTACAGTTGCTGGTCTATATGTACTCTTAATTTCCCAAATCAAAGTCAAAGGTCAGAGAAAAGTGTTTCTCGCCACTGGAACCCTGTTATTCAGTGTGACGGAAACCTGATTTTCCTGTTTTTTGGCATTTTTTTGGACTGGTTTTCATGATTTTGGGGAGTTTTTATGGACTGATTTTTTGGGAAAAATGGACTGATTTTCACTCAAGCCTCTGTCTGACCCCTGATACCTTTTGCAAATTTTTACACAATTTGGTCCACATGCGAAATTAATACTGAATTCATGTACCATCGCACGAAATTGTTTGTAACTTGGAGGAGGAGTATAGAGGAGGAGAAACACGGGTATTTTAAAGACTTTACTCCACCACGGGTGTCCAAAAGTCAAAAAGATAAAACCAAGGCTTGAAAACTGGAACCACAACAAATGAAGCTGAAGCTCGAGAAATAAGGAAAAATTTTGATTGGTTCATAAGAAAGATTATTTGTATTGCAACTATCAAGATGAGCACTTAATTAATTGTGTGTTAATAATTTGATATTACAGAATGTTTTTGTTGGTTGAATGAAATTTAAAGAGTCAGCCTGCAATAGCTAATGACATAGCTAATGTGTGTTATCATTCTAGCAAATCGATTTGTTGGCTCAGCATGCTGAATTGGACCTAAATGAACGTAACTTTGAGAGTGAAACACCGCTTCATATAATGGTGCAACGAAGGCGCTTAGCACCGTGTATATCATTAATTTGTCATGGTGCCAACATCAATGCAGCTGGTAAAAATGGTGCAACACCTCTTCATTACGCCATTTTGGTATGATTTTCATATGAGTCATTTTTTTCCTTGTTAGTAAAAGAAACCAGGAAATTGTTTTGAAAGAAGATTAAGGATATCTTGACACACAACTTTTTATTGACTTTGAGTTTCATTGTTCTTTAAAACTGGAAATCTATAAACATATTAACGCCATGGGCGTATCACATGATAGAAACACACCAATAGAAACACGTTTCTGTTCATTTCAGGAAGATGACGTTGATATTATTCGTGCACTTCTTTTCCTGGGTGCTGATCATTCAATTAAAGACGACCAGAAGAAAACACCACATGATTATCTGGATGAAAGCACCGATAACTACCAAGACATTCGTGATTTGTTTGAGTTGATTCCTTGCAGTAAGTGCACCATCTCTACATAGTTTCTATCGCAGTAAGTCTACCATGTCTGCTTAGTTTCCATCGCAGTAAGTCTTAAGAAAAGCTAAAAGCTTAAAAAAAATCCATTCTTTGTGATATGAGAACTGCAAACCTAACGTAAGTTATGATCGACAACATGTTTGAGTTAATCGTTTTTTCAAAAGTAAGACAACCGATTAGACTGGAACATCTTCCCTCAACCATATTCGTCACGAGCTTATATGTCGGATAGACGAGTGGCATCACAGTAACCTGTACAGAGTGCATAGGACGAGACTTTGTATGATATGCGTTCAGTGAGGGCAAAGAAGATCTTTCTCCTGTGTTTTCTCCTGTGTGTTATTACTTCCAGGTGTATCTCCTCACTTTGGTGTATCAATCTTTATAAGGAAATACATTTGTCTGGTGTTATTAGGTTGAACACTTTTCTAGATTGTAGCAACATGAAAAAGCTAGTAAAAAGTCTTTATATATTAGGGCAATTAGAGAAAGGTCTTACTGAGCGTCGTTCGAAATCAATACTTAAAGAAAAAACTGGAAAAGAATCACTTCTGACGTGTGATGGCGGTGGAATTCGTGGTCTTGTTCTCACAGAAGTTTTGCTGGCACTTGAAAATATTACTGGTCACTGTACATACGATTTATTTGATTGGGTTAGTGGGACCAGCACTGGCTCATTTTTAGCTATGTCCATTGCCAATGGTAATTTGTCTTGTTGTTGTTATTTGCTTGGTTACGTTATGCTTCCTGATGCGTCCGCAACACAAACTTTTTGAATACCGTACTTTCTTTATTGAACGTTTAGTTGAGTTTAGTATTGCGGGCTGGCGTTTATTGAGAATTGACAAGTGAGATAAGAAGTTGGGATTTCAAAATAGCAAAATATTTCCTCCAACAGACACACACTGGGTAAATTTGTTGAAAACCACTTTGGTAGAGTACATATCTTAAGAAATATATGCAGCATTTCACTAAAAATCAACTTTGTCGTATTGTTTTTGACGATTTGAACTCTTTGTTTTTAGGGCGTTCTGTACGTTCGTGCCAAAAGGCTTATCTTCGGTTAGGGCGCAGTTGCTTGGTTGGCATACGCCCGTATCCAACTGAACAACTTGATCAATTCTTGATTGAAGAATTTGGAAAAGATACGAAAATGGACTTGCATGCATTCCCAAAGTTAGTTTATTTATTTTGTATCTGAAGTTTTGTTTAATGTTATCTGCTACTCATTTTCAACATCAAAAACCTTGTGTAGGTACTTTCTTAGCGAAGAAAATCTTTTAAAGAAATTAAAATTACAACTTTGTTTTTGTTTATTCATAATCAGCTAGGATAGGGTTAAAAAATGAAAACCAAAAATGAAGTTTTTTGGTCCGTTAGATATCTTCAATTTTCGTCTTCACTTTTTGGTTATCCATAATTATTTTAACCGTAAAATATAGCGCTTTCAAATATCTTTCCAACGAACCCAAAATCGCAAGGCTCAGGGAAGTATTTCAAAAATATAGGCATAAACAAATTTAGTACACCTAATTTTGAAACAACACTTTAATTCCACAAATTTTCATCTCTTTTCTAAACATCGACAAACCTATTCAATCAAAGTTAAGTACTTCCAAAGGAGCAATTAAAGCAAGGGAAATTGGTCTTAAGGGTTAAAGTTTTTTTTATGGAAATCAGATGTTTGGAATATCCCCTTTCGTACATGGTGTTTTTCAATGATTTATAGTCATGTTTGAAGCACGCACACAAAAATATGTAAATAACATTGTTTTATTTTAGCTCGTAAGAATCGCAACTTTCAAATGCAGTTCCAACTAAAAGAAAACAAAAAGTGCACCACTTCATAAATTTCTATCAATTTCTACTTTGTTAAAAATGTTTTCAGACAACGTAGTGGTGAAAAAAATTATTAAAAATATATTAAGAGACTTTCTTATTTTTTTTCAATCTTCCACTGACGTTTTTCCAGTTTATGTTTGTACATAGATCAAAAAGACATAGTTACTCCAGGTGTATGCTTTATTTTTATGTGTGCATACCTTAAATATATTAATTTTCGCGAATTTTGGCCCTATTCGCAAAAATTAATGCTCGCGAAAATTAATGTACTTAAGATATATTACTGTAATGAACTTCTAATTGGTTATAAATGCAGATTTTCTTCAGCGATCAATTTCGTCCGCCCTAGAAGTTGAATTGGCTTCAACTACAGAAAGCCATGGCCGCGACCAGACCTTTTGCACAATATGTCCAAGTTTTTTAAAGTGAGAATGCGTCAAGTCGTGCGAATTTGCCCGCGCGACCAGTTTTTAATCAAATTATTTACTTTAGTGAGATCGTCCAAAATGTCACTGAGATACATAGAACTATACCAATAACTTCGCTACAGCGAAATTACAAAATGTGATATCCAGATTACAAAAAAATTTGCTATGTCATTTGGTACCTCACTAACCTTATGAAACCAAGATGAAGAACGTACGATCATTACCAAAGAGTGGCTGTTGTACAACCACTATATGTCGCAATCGCCACTATATGTCGCAAAATCAACCCTATATGTCGCAAACCAACACTATGTCGCAACACTATTTGTCACAATTTAACATTTGCCTAGTCATTTGCCTACAATTACCTTCAATATCATTTAACTTGGCAAGTGATAGTAAAAAAATATTTTTCACAGTTTAAAAGAGAGATCGAAATTGCGAGTTTCAAGAAATCGGATGTTGTTTTAGTTAATTTGAACTTGTGATGTAATAATTATACGTAAGGATTTTGTGAATTCCTGGCCACTTGAAAATGTTCAGTATATTGCCTACATTTACCTTCAATATCATTTAACTTGGCAAGTGATAATAAGAAAATATTGCAAGTTATATTAGTTTTTAAACTTTGTGACACATATTGTTGAATTTTGAAACATTTGCGACATTGAAAAAAAAGATACTTTTTTTCGGTTGCGACATATAGTGTTGATTTTGCGACATATAGTGGTGGTACAACTGTTACTACTTCCTATAAGTATTTGACATATTCATCCATTGTTAAACTTTAATTTTTAAAAATTTTAATTGTGGCAAACTGAGACTGTTATACAAACTGTAATCAGTACAACTTACAAAATATGCAAAATATTACAAAACAATGATTATACCTACTCTAAAAAATGGTGGATAATAACTCTGAATCAAACTGAAGGACAGCGCAATAAACTTCAATATTTCCATCGTAGAGCATTTGATATCATTAATGAAGCTGTCACAAAAAATGTTATGTTCCATCGTCAATTAAATAAAAATACAATCTTGCATTTTTAACTTTTAAAATTGTTGTATAATGGCTCTAAGAAATTTATCCATGATAGAACTACCGACAATACCAACAAACAGTAAGCGTTTACGGGAGTTACGCTTTCCAACAATCTTACTTTGGGAATTAGTTAAGAAGTAACGAATTATAAGGAATTCAAAAGAAATCAAGATCACATAATACTTTAATGGGATAAACTTTCGCGGGTGTCTGCTACTGGCTGCATCAACGAAAACGTAACGCCTTCCCGCACCGGGAATCGAACCCGGGCCGCCTGGGTGAAAACCAGAAATCCTAACCACTAGACCATGCGGGAGTTGAGACAGTGTACCAGTCGTCACCGGTGACAGCTTGTCGTACGTACCGCGGTGGACAACGGGTTTCCAATGGTTCTTCACGCAAAGTAGGTTGTCCAAGTGACCAACACGATGCACTACCGCTGCGAGTAGGATTCGAACCTGCGCGAAGCCCTACCTCCCAACTTCCGTCTTGATGTTATTAAGAAAATCGTAAAAATATTCTTTCATTAGGTTTGGTTACGCGTTCTTTTTCTTTTATGCAGCACCACAAGCATTCGCTGAGCATTTCTGGATTTAGTTGTTTCCATCACGTCCTCCAAGCATGCATTAAACTGACTGTTCTGTTTCTATAACTTGCAACCACAAGCATTCGCTGAGCATTTCTGACTATAAGTCTTTCAATAATGACCTTTTAAAGTATGCAAAAAAAACTGACATGATTCCATTAAATATAATAGTCAGTAAAAGGTAACTATCATTATTCATGGCTAATCGTTGTTTTCGACTTTTTCGTACTTGGACGGGTGGGGTGTTGGGTCTTGATTATAAACAAAAGCCTTAAACATGCCAGGGTGCATAGTCGTCTGGTTACGGTTGGTAGGGCTTCCACAATGATGGCGGCGAGTCGAGTGGTTCGTGGACAGTTGTTGGCACTACGGTACGTAGATGGTCTCGCTTGCCGCAGTGTGTAGTTGCATTTACGTGCGCTGCTTTCACTTTACTGTGTTCGAGGTCCTCACCGGCGCTGTGGCTTAGCGGTTAAAGCGCCTGTCTAGTAAACAGGAGATCCCCGGTTCAAATCCGGGCAGTGCCTTTGCCCAATTTATCGCCAGACGTTGTGACGGCACGTGCACAGGAAAGCCTATCGCTGCGATGGCCGAGTGGTTAAGGCGTTTGACTAGAAATCAAATGGGTTCTACCCGCGTAGGTTCGAATCCTACTCGCTGCGGTAGTGCATCGTGTTGGTCACTTGGACAACCTACTTTGCGTGAAGAACCATTGGAAACCCGTTGTCCACCGCGGTACGTACGACAAGCTGTCACCGGTGACGACTGGTACACTGTCTCAACTCCCGCATGGTCTAGTGGTTAGGATTTCTGGTTTTCACCCAGGCGGCCCGGGTTCGATTCCCGGTGCGGGAAGGCGTTACGTTTTCGTTGATGCAGCCAGTAGCAGACACCTTGCTTAACATCCGAGGAGGCGGATGGCTCACGTCGTGTGTAACCTGGCAGCAGTTCGGGGATATAGCTCAGTGGTAGAGCATTCGACTGCAAATCGAGAGGTCCCCGGTTCAAACCCGGGTGTCCCCTGATACTTTTCCACAGTCCGACGAGAGCCAGAGTGTCGGCGCGGTCGTCCATCTCCCCTCTGCTGCGCAAACCGGCACGCTGCGATGGCCGAGTGGTTAAGGCGTTAGACTTGAAATCTAATTGGATCTTCCCGCGTAGGTTCGAACCCTACTCGCAGCGGACATGGTCGAGGCAAGACACACGCTGGTGTGCGTGCTTGCCTTTTGACTGCGTTACCTTGTCTGTTTCTGACTGCGTTCAGCTCAGCTGGTGTCGTGGCAAGGTGTGCAAGGCCGAAATAGCTCAGTTAGGAGAGCGTCAGACTGAAGATCTGAAGGTCCCTGGTTCAATCCCGGGTTTCGGCACTGACCCTTTTTCTCTCTGGCCAAACGTTTCCAACAAAGACGTCCTGAGCAATCGCGTCCGTTTGCGCCCAAACCCCTTAAAACGGGCGTTGCATTGGCGGGGAATCGAACCCCGGTCTCCTGCGTGGCAGGCGAGAATTCTACCACTGAACCACCAATGCGATGGGCACAATTTGCACTCTTTCGGGTCGGACTCGCTGTCGCAACCGCCCTGCCCTAACAACTTTCCCTGACGTCGGGCAATCAATAGATAAAGTCAATTGACTAATTCGTGATATTTCTAACATGAAGTGGAAAAGTCTACCATTTTTGTGTGACTTACAGATAAACAAACAAATAAACAGACAGAGAGTTGCGTATTAATATATAGATACACGAAGCTTGGAAGATGCGATTGTGTTTTGGTTTGTCTGAGTGTTTTTACACTTAAGAGACATATGTACTCATTACCTCGATTATCTCAGACAGAAATAACAAAGTTTCCACCACAAACTATAAGTCATCGCATTTTCTTAGCTAAGTAACATAATTGCTTTACTTTCGGTATACCATTTCATGTGAGATTGTAAAACCTATTTTTAGCAGATAGTGAATTCATTACTTCTTAACACCTTCATGTTGCATTACATAGACCAATTCATAAATAAAGATCCGTCATTGTTTCTGGCTTTAATAAATATTACGTAGCGTCTTATGGCAAAAGAACTCACTTTTTTCTAATGATACAAAAATCTCAATTCAACTTCAAAACGAACCATGCGTAATGAAAGCAGCTGCGTCCTCTTATATTTTCTCTGTTTTTTAGGCACTGGACGTCCACCGTTGCAACTGTTACGCCCTATTGATTTATACCGCCCGTCTTCTGTGTGGGATACCGCGGAAATCGTGGATAATTTGAAGGGCTTTGTGGACTTAATGGTTGACCATGTAGATTTTCTTAATATAAAAGATTCATCTAGAAGTAGTCAAAAGCATAATCTATTATGGATTTTCAAACTTTCATCAAAATGACTTATCATTTTGAAAGCACTGAAGATGGTTTAACCGAAAAAGCAAATATTTCAACAATAAACTTTAATAACATGATTTCCACGTTAACTTTCGTGCGCGGAAATTTGTAGGTTATCCGTCATTTTAGTCCAGGTATCAGCCAGTGACGACCACGTTGTTGATCGAACTCGAAGTTGGTGCGAAATGACCGGCATTGAATACTTTCGTTTCCAGCCTTCTTTATCATCGGATATCGAACTGAACGAAACGGACGATCGGACTTTGTTAGTAATGTTATGTGACGTCCGAAAGTACATTTTGAAACATTTGGACGACTTGAAAAAGCTCTCGAAAATTTTACTCGGAGATGAACTGTGACGTCACTCTCCGATTTTTAAAATGAAGTTTGGAAGACATCACCATCCGAGCTGTGTATCGCTTGCGGCGGGAGGCGGAGCCAACCCAAAAGAGCGTGTAATTATATTTTCATCAAGTTCTTTTCTACTCACGTGTTTTCAAGGAGCTGCAGTGTGTGACAAGCATGATTCATTATCATCATAAAAGCGAACCTTTTTCATAACGCCATCGTTCGTTCGATCATTTGAAATAAGTAAATATCTTGTGACCAATTTTATAATTGGTCAGCGCGAAAGCAGCTGATCTTTCATCACCGTTTTGTGCGTCCGTCCGTAAGTCTGTCCCTAGTTGTAGGCTGATACCTCATCGTGTAATAATAGGCTAGTTTTGTCCGTGGTTGAATAGAAAGAATCGAAATAGCAAAGTTTGCAGCGATTTTTTTCATAGTAAGTACGGCTTTTATAAATTAGAACGTGAGGTTGCTGTGAAAAGAGAAGTTACAACCACTCCACGAAATGTTTTTCGATAAATTCTATTGTATTGTACTAGGAAAGTAAAGGAATAATCATAATTGTGATTGTGTATTTTCAGTGACCCTGTGATTATACTGCTGAACAGTTTGTTTTTAATATGGGGTGTCTGTGTTGTGTGCCATATTAATTATTGTGTCACCCATGGCATGCATTAAACTGACACATAAAATATAACTAAATAGTCAGTAAAAGGCCGAACCTGTGGTACACCCGGGAGAGGCCAGTTTGTGATGGATGAGATCCTTTATCACAGTCAAGACAATCAACATGGACATCCAGAATTGGTGAAACAGTTACGATCATCTGCTCCTGGCCTCAAATGTGCTCATCTAAACATCAATGGGCTGTTCAACAAAATGGCGGAGGTCAGACTCATCTTGAAAGAGTCTAAACTTGACATTTTTGCTATTACTGAGACTCACTTAAATGGAGAAGATCATGATGATGATGATCTCAAAATTGACAATTATCTGTTCCTGCGAAATGATAGAAAGAAAAACAGTTGGGGAGGAGTACTCGTATATTATCAGAAAGATTTAAAAATTGATGAGATTAATATTAAGACTGAAATTGAATCCCTATGGTTTGATATTATCGTAAAATCACAGAAGTATCTTTTTGGATGTATATATCGACCCCCAAAATACAAGAAATTTCTCCAAGATATCAGTAAAATCCTTGACCGTCTCAGTCATCGATCCAACATCTTTCTCCTGGGAGACTTTAACATAGACTTATCAGAGGATGATCACAAGCTAACGAGAGATTTCAAGTTTATACTTGCTGGGAATAGTCTCACCAACGTAATTACGAAATACACCAGAGTAACAGCCACATCAAAGACTTTAATTGACCTTGCAATAACTGCAAATCCAGACAAAGTTGTTAAAAAAGGGGACTTATGCCCCTGGTTTATCGGATCACGACTTGATTTTTATTATTATCGGTTTGTCTTGGAAGAGAAAACCTCCAAAAATTATTACTGTCCGTAATTATAAGAACGTTGATACTGTAAAACTCAAAGAAGACCTAGATACGTGCCCTTGGGATATCATTTCTCTTTTTGATGACGTAGACGATTCCTTGTGGTGCTGGGAATACCTTTTTCAAGACGTCTTGGCTGATCATGTATCCACTCGAAAGGTCAAAGTTAGATCTGACAATCAGCCATGGATGAACGGTAAAGTGAGGAAACTAATCAATGAAAGATTTAAACTTTTGCAAATAGCAAGACCAACACCTCGCCACTCTAAGGAATGGAAAGCTTACAAGAGAGCACGAAATAAATGTACCAATATCATTCGATCCACCAAAGCTAACTATTGGAAAAACAAGTTTATTAAATGTGATTCTTCAAAATCCTTTTGGTCATTAGTCAAGAAATTTAAAGGAAAGTCTAATGGTCATCACATTGGACCACTAAAGGATAATGAAAAAACTGTTACTGATGAACGTGAAAAGGCTAACGTTATGAACAATTTCTTTGCATCTGTTGGGAAAGAGCTTGCTACTCCCCCAGAGACTGATTCTGATGGTAGTATGAACTCTTATATTTATCGTATAACCCCAACCATCAATACCATTAACTACTCAAAGGAACTTTTATGTACTTCCTTCAAGGCTGCGGTTAAATTAGGGAAAGCCTGTGGTCCAGACAACATCACTGCAAAAGATTTACGTCTTTATCCTGATGGTTCTATTTCTGGCTTACATCACGTAGTCAAACACAGCCTGCAAACAGGTGCCTTTCCAAGCAAATGGAAAACATCCAAAGTTACAGCTATCTACAAAAAGGGTGTCAAATCAGATTGCTCTAACTACAGACCGATATCCCTCTTATCGATCCCAAGCAAAGTTGTCGAACATCTTGTTTGCTCACAATTGAACTCACATCTCACAGAACAAAACCTCCAGACTGAACATCAATGGGGGTTTCGACCTCAGCGCTCAACGGAAGACATCCTCCTTTATATGTCAGAAAAGTGGAGGAAAGCTGTTGATGCCGGCAAAGTAGTTGCTGTCATGTTTATCGATTTTCGTAAGGCGTTTGATAGCGTCTCACATCCGATTTTGTTAAAGAAAATGAGTGCGTCTGGGGTATCTGGTGATTTCCTATCTTATTTGCAAAGCTATCTCTCAGACAGAAAACAATTTACTGTGTTAAATGGAGTCGAATCAACCGTTGCTAATGTTGAATACGGAGTTCCACAAGGGTCCCTAATCGGCCCGTCAAGTTTCTTGGTAAATGTAAATGATATGAACGAGTGTGTTGATTGCGATCTTGACCAACTTGCTGATGATTCAACCTCTTACACCATTGGTTCAACTGCTGATCATGTACTTGATAGCCTTCAAAATAGCGCTCATCAACTTGAGAATTATGCTAAACGAAACTCCTTAACCATTCACCCTGATAAGTGTAAAGTCCTTATCATGTCGAAAAATCGCTTTGTTGGGCCTTTAAAGAGAGTTGAAATATGTGGAGTGAATGTTGATATTGAATGCTCCACCAAATGTCTTGGTGTAATGATTGATGATAAATTGAAGTGGGATCAGCATATACAAAAAGTTACCAAGTCATTCAACTCCAAGCTTAAGAAATTATACCAAATGAGGGAAATGCCCAAATCAACACTATCAACAATATATTTTCAGGGCATATTACCCTCCGTCTTGTATGGCATCCTCATTTGGGGAAATTGTTCTGACATCTTGCTTTCCTATGTCGTGAAGATCCATATCAAAGCTGCTCGCTTCATTAACAGAGTTAAAAAGTCAGTTTGTGATAACTCTGTTCTTGGTATTGTTAAATGGAAACCCATTAATTATTATTACAAGAGGAGCATTGCATGCAAAGTTTATAAAATTTACAATAACCTGGGCTCCCCATTGCTATCTGATTTCATTGTAACAGATAATGAGTGCGTAACAAATAATGCCTGATGTGACATATGATTTGTCTCACGTGTTACATTAAAAATGAAAATGTCTCACGTGGATCACATTGAGAATGAAGATGTCTCACATGGATCAATTTGAGAATGAAGATGTCTCACATGGATCAATTTGAAAATGAACGAACATGTCTCACATGGATACCTATGAGAGAATGAATGAAAACTCTAATGTCTTTGTATATCGAACAAAGTTTTTCTCTCTAATGAAATAACCATGGCAAATCTCTTTTTGATGAAATATAATCCTTACAAGCACATGTGCCTCTCTTTCAATGTGCTAAAAATTAGGGAAACGCACCTAGCTTTCTACCTATAAATAGTCTAGTCACGTAGTACAACTGTTTCAGTTGTTCATCGTAAGTCTAGGCGAACGATAAAAATGGGTTCATCGTAAGTCTAGGTGAACGATAAAAATGGGGAAAAAAGAGTCGGTAGCAGAAAAATTGCCAAAAAAGTGGACAGTGCATGGACGGAAAGGGATATAGAAGAATATCTACACGAGTTAAGGTCAATTGCCAAGCGTATCTATAAGATCCGTAGCTAAAAAATATGGAGTTCACGAGGCAACACTGAGATTTGGAATAAAGAAAATGAGATTGAATGAAAATCTCAAGAAACCTGGTCGAAAGTGTGTTTTCGATGCTCAAATGGAAAACAGACTTGCTGATTGCATTGGGGTCGTTTGCAACTTAGGTTTTAGTCCCACAATGCATGAAATAACGGTATGAATTTATGATACTTACGTTTCACTTTTCACATTTTTTCATTAAACGCAACGATATATTTGGTATCTTTATGTCGCCAATAAGAACTAGTGAAACAGTACATCATTCACAACAACATCCAAGTGCCAGTTTTCAAGGAACAACATCCGGGGGTCACTTGGATGAAAAATTTCATGAAGAGGAACCGATTGTCCCACAAGAAAGCGGAAATGATAAGTAGTGCAAGGAAAGCAAACACATCAAACCCTTTCATTTATGATTTTTATGATCAGCTTGAGAAGGTAATTAGATGTGTCCTATTTCCCCTTATTTTTACTGAAATAGCATACTGAAGGTGTAATAGTATATATTTATTTGATTTCTTATTGTTTTACTAGATCTTTAAATACTATCCTGAACTGGATGCTAAAAGCGTTTGGAATTGCAACGAATCAGGTTTCCCTACTGACCCTTCTAAAGGAAAAGTTTTGGCAGCTTAAGTAAAGTTTCAGTTGTGTTTTTTATTACTTTCTAGTTGTCTTGATAACTAAAACTTCAATTTCCAAATCTTTGTAGGGTAAACGAGCATTGAAACTGTGCTTTGGTGCAGGTAGAGAAAACATCACTGTTCTTGCTGTGAGTAGCGCTGCTGGAACAGTGCTTGATCCCCTGATAATATTCAAGGGGAAAAATTGGCAATCTTCATGGAAAGGAGATCAGGCACTTCCGAACACATATTACGGGAAATCAGAAAATGGTATGAGCTTATTAAGCGTGTGTGTGTGTATGGAGAACACTTATAAAGTGCCTGTGTCATTTTATTGTTTGTTTCTTTAAGGCTGGATGGAAACGGAAGTATTTGCCGACTGGTTTCATAAGTTTGCCGACAGTGTAAAGGAGCGGCCTTTACTGCTTTTGCTAGATGGGCATCTCACCCACATATCAATTCCGGTGATTAGCCGAGCTCTTGACGAAAACATCATCATCATGAAGTTTCCACCTCACGTGACTGATATTTTGCAGCCGCTAGATGTTTCCTGTTTTGGCCCATTAAAATGGAAATGGGAAGAACTGTTGCAAGAACCGGTGAACACATTTGGGCCAAAACATCAGCTCACTAAGTCCGATTTTGTAAATCAACTGTGTAAAATATGGAATGTTAGGATGAATGAGGAAAATGTGAAAAATGGTTTTTTAACAATAGGTTTCTTTTATTTTTGACAGATTTTCACAAATTTTCTTAAATTACTCTCCTCTAATCAATACTCTTTTTCAACTTAAGGCATTTTTCCGGTTGATCGAAATAAGTATCCCAAGGGAAGGCTGGATCAAAGACTTGTTCAACGATACGAAGTGTGGAAAAAGCTCAATGAAGGGTAATGAAGGGTATGTATAAAAATATATTTAAGTATGACCTGTTTGTATACACATGTTATATCAGAATTTCAATTCCTTTTAGTGACGTTGATGAAGCAGTCGGAACACTTAACAACTTGAGTGCGAAGTTAACAAGCAATGGAAACGACAGCGTTGATCCAGATTTTATGGTAGCTGTACCAGAAAGTGTTCCGTCAACACCAAATCCGAGTGAAAGGGACAGTGACGCACTGATTCGGCTGCTTGGAATTCATCCATACCTTGCGCCACCAGCCTTTCGTTGGGTTCCAAAAGGATGGAAACTGGAGCCAATTACATCCACCCAGTTGCGCCACAAAGTAAATCCTTTGAAGATTTGTTTTTGGATAAGGTCAAAGGACCAGTCAACAAAGACAAACCAAAGCGTCAAAAGTTCAAAGTTCATATCAAATTATCTATACATTGAAATATATTTTTTTTCTATTTCAAATATTTAGGTCATCACACAACAGTCCTTTCTCGAAGCACTGGAAAGAAAAAAAGAAGAAAACATCAATAAAATGAAAAAGAAAGGATGCAGGAAGATCAATATACGGCAAAGTGATGTTGACGATGATGATGATGTTGAATTGCTTATAGATGTTGATGGGGAGGAAGATCTGGAAAAGCATGTAGAAAGCGGAGAAGAACCAGATGATCCATGGGACAGAAACAATGATGAAGGTGGAAGCAATCATCTTCCTGAGAAAACCTGGAAGTTCATCAATCTGCAAAATACGGAAGATGAAGTCGTTGGCAAGTGGTTTGCTTGCTTCTATCAAATTAAAAAGAAACCATCGTTATTTATTGTAAGGGCAATGAACAGGTTTTTAACGGGAGCTTTAGACGAAGGCGGTTACGTTGCTGCCTTAAGAATAGACTGTCTACAACAAAAGTACCGCGTGACTGATTGTGTGTTCTTAGAGCACAAAGAAGCCGGCTCAGATGTGGATAACTTTCCGGTTCATGACATATTATGTGGGCCGTTGAAAGCTGTGTTTCTGGGAAACAAAAAATGGAAGTTCTCCGAATACGAAGAAATCAGAAGTGTATCTAATAACTGGAAGAACAGTAACAGAGAGCAATGTTATAACGCTTTCATTTGTACGTATTTCATTTATACGTTACAAATATGTGATATGCACTTGGTTCCGTCTTTCAATTGCAAATTGGGAGAAAATGATATTGAAAAATAAATTTTAATCATCCCATTAATTTTATTCTTGCTTTAATCCTACTTTCCTTAGATGATTCAATAAATCATCTGAGGATTGATCAATCCTGAAATTACTTACACTTTGGAATGATGAATTTTGTTGATTCAGCGAGATAGATTTGTTTGACGAAAGATTCTAGAGCTTAATGTGTGACCTGGATATTGTTGAATGATGTAAATCAGGACATTTCTTAAACATTTTTGGATGAATAATGATTACATTTGATGTGCGTAAGGTAGTATTTTTTTTATCACGCAAGAGTTTTAATCATTACGCACATGTGTAAAAGTTACGAAAAATGCATAACAATTTCATCTTTTGTCATGCAATCATTACGCACCTACAATAACTTATTTAAGCTAGATTTGATCATTTAAATGTGAAACAACAACTCTCACGGTAGTCGATTAAATTATTCTTTGTGATAGTGAAAAAATTGAATGATTTAAGTTGACCATTCACCTGAAATGCGTAAAAGTTTGAATTTTGCGTAATGATTACCCACATTGACTATATAATGATGAAATACTCCTCCAAATTTCAGGCAGATAGCCCTATTAGATCAAAAGTTATAGCAGAAAGAAGTTTGCCAGACCCCCAAAATTGATGAAATTTTTACCAAAATTTTAGACCGAGTTGCACATTAGGGCCTGAAAATCATATAAAGCTACTGCTTCGATTGGGTCGACCGACTTTTTCCATAACTAGGATGTCTAACGATGCCAAAAAAACACATTAGCCTTACTCCCTTTCCGGAGTCGAAAAACCAAATTTCCAGGTCCTAGCTGATAGGCAATCATTGTTAACTTTTTTCTTATTTCGGAGTATTTGGAAAGGTTTATAACTGATTTAGACCTATCCCCGCGTAGAATCTTAAATTGAGCCATTTATGTGACATGTTTTTTCCTCATGACAGAAGTCACAATTGTTTGTTTAAAGCACAAAGTGATCTGTACTAAATTTCTCCACGAGGCTGTTACCTGCTTTCCTACAAAGCATCCAAATTAAAGGGTAATAATTAACATCTGACAGAACATAATCATTGCTATTAAAGGAAGAAAGGAACTTTCCTACTCTTTCCCATGAAAGATGAAGCCTGATGTTTGATGTTTCTGCTGATGTTTCCTGATGACACTTTCAGTCCTGCCCAACTAAAGAAAACATAACAGAATAAAGCAATACAGAAATAAATGATTGTGTATAAACAATCCTCAGCCCTTCATGAGGTGGGGTTGCTATTTGAAAACAAAATATTGTCCCCTCTGTTTAGAGCTATTCCCTAAAATATTAGCAATAGCATTTTGTTTTCTGAACATAAGAAGCAAGGACTGGGGGCCAATCAAAGAACAGAAAGCGATAAGCAACACCTCTTCAATTTTGATATCAACTCCATGCACAGTGCTCTTTGTGACTCGTTGCCATCCTGCCGCCAGTTCCTTCGTTAAGGCCTTTGGTGGTTATTGACAAGCATTCACCAGGCTTCCCCCAGGCCATGGAAGATACTGCTTTTGCTTCTGCATGCGGGTTGGTATGATGTACAAAAACCGACCCTATCTGGCAGCAGTTTTGGCAGAAGTCTGGCAGAAGTCCTTTCTTTCGCAATAGTTGGTATTTGAAGCCATTCTTTCTGAGGACCTGATATATAGTTTTCAAACTCACATTGAACACAAACCAGTTTCTTCCGGTATTTTCCTTGCACTGATGGAAGCCCTCTTCTTACGCAGCCTGAATGATATGCCTTTCATCAAGATTACTGAGCTTCTTCGTTCGACCTTTGCTGTATATACGGTATATGCTCCTCTTGCAGAGTTGCGGACAACAAGTACACAGCTCCCGCAACCTACTCCAAATTCCTAGTGGAGGATTTTTAGTTTCATACTTGTTTGAGTACCAATTCGCACCGTCTTTTTATTTTTATTATGTTGTATACATTCTGAAAACAAGAACAATATTTAAATAACCATATTTAGTTATTTACTAAGGTAAAACTGTTTGTTATTACAGTAATAAAACGTAATGTGTGTCTATGTTATTTTTTTTCCTTTCAAAACAGACAGTGCAGATTATGTGTAGATACACATATAATTACTGTTAGTAACAAAAACAGACAATGGTATTCGATTGTTTGTTTACCTTACATTGGGAAAACAATACATATAGTAAACATCCAAGCAAATATCAGAATCCTTTTTTGGAAATGTTCAATCGATTATTTTTGACAATAAATCACAAAATACTGGGAATTTTTTTCTTTCAAATCCTTGACCTCATCGCATATAATCATAACTTAATTGTATCATGAAAGATAAATACATTAAAACTAGCCGCCCAATATCATTAAAATTTACTTAAATCTGTTGATTAAATTTCGTTGTTTAAATGTTGGGTTAACTAAATTTAAATTTAAGTTTAAATTTCAAACCTGATTTGAATGTAATACATTATAAAATTCAATTGTCAATTTCAAATTTCAATGGCATAAAATCAAAAAAGATTTTCGTGATTTTGTAAAGAAATGTGTGAGTAAATGCAAACAAAAACAAATCAAGAAAAAATGTAAACTAAAATCAAGCATGGAAGGAGAAAAAATTATTCCTTTTCACCTGGCTTTCTAGATTGTTTCTAGTAAATTCTAGTTAACTACGTGTAAGTTGTGTAATAAAAAAACCATGAATTTATTTTTGAAAAATATATATACGATGGCCCTGAGGGGTCATAAATTCCCCCCAAAAATGAACAAAGCTTCTCAAAAATTTAACAGAGGTTCTGCAAAAAAAAGTTAATGGAGTTTCTCAAAAAAAAATGAACAGAGTTTCTCAAAAAAAAATGAACGCCAGAGTTTCTCTAAAAAAAAAAAATGAAATGAGTTTCTCAAAATTTGGAGTTTCTCAAAAACTAAAGTGAATTTGGATTGTATGTAGCTAATAACAAACAGTGCTATAATCATAGACAAGGAGATTCGAACAGCATGCCTCTTCAATCTTGTATAAGCAATTTTGAGGATGGATTTACTTATTTAGAGATTTTAGAATTTTTAAGGATACAAAATGGTTACTGTATCAGCCTTTCTACATTAAAACGACGTTTAAAGCAAATGGAAAAGAAAAGAAGGTCATTAGCAAATGTACGGTGCTCTGATAGAGAATTTGTGAATTTTGTGGAAGAAGAGCTGGCAGGCAGCGGTAGTGGAGTGGGGTATCGAAGAATTCATCTCTCAATCCTAAAAAAAGGTATAGTTTGTCGTCGAAGTGATGTAAGGAAAATTATTAAGGCAATTGATCCTAAAGGTGTCGACTCACGAACGAGAAGATGGTTGGTGCGCAGGAAATATGTCACTCAAGGTCCCAACTATGTTTGGCATATTGATGGTCATGATAAGCTGAAGCCTTTTGGTTTCAGCATTCATGGGTGCATAGATGGGTTCTCAAGACGACTAATATGGTTGCAGGTCGGGACATCAAACAAAGACCCGGAAATCATTGCAAAGTTTTACCTGGATACAGTTATAGAACACGGTATCCCGCTTCAAATAAAGGCAGATGATGGAACTGAGCAAAGTTTGGTCCAATACAGGTTTATTTGAGATCTTTAGATGGAACACATCCTAATCTAGAGGCGTTTAGTATCATATCTTCTCCATTGAATCAGCGAATAGTGGCATTTTGGTCACACTTACAACGGGACCGAATCGGTTGGTGGAGCCAGCTTTTTCAAGACCTAGTTGACCTAAGATTTTTTTCAAACGATGATCCAGTATTGATTGCATCCGCTTTTGTTACATGGATCTTTTAAGAAACGAGCTTAAGTGTGTTGCAGACGACTGAAATACTCACATCATATCCCGTAGCCGTTGGGATGGTCCTCGAGGAAGACCAGATACGATGTACTTTCTTCCCCACTTATACGAAAAGGAAGATTTTAAGATCGCAATCAATGAAGATGAAATAGATGATTTCTATCCGGCAGTAACGACAACATTAGCAGATGTGACACCAGAATTTCAGGAATTTGCAAGAACAGTCATTGGTTTGAACCGAAATATCATTTTCCCTCCTAATAACGTACTTCAAGCAACTGAATTGTATGTTTTTTTGATTGGAAAAATAAGACAATTTTCTTAAACTTCCATGTGTTCTTGATTTTACACAGTCTTCTATTGCGAATCAAAACATGCATCCATAAACAAACAGACGGAAAAGGTTTCTAAGATTTGTTTTGGGTTTTGATTCCAAGGCTACACCAGCAAGTGTCAGTTATCATTCCTCGAAGGCAAAAAACAGAAAAAAGAATGGAAATGTTTTCATAAAATAAACTAACTTTTTCATAATAAATAAGAAGTATAAACATTAACAAAAGATATAAAAAGCTTATGCAATCATTAAATATCAAAATACCATGTGCTTTGTCCCTAATGGTTGGGACTTAAAACGCATTTTATCAATTTTTTACCAAGCCTTTCATAACGAAATTAGAAAGAGAAGTAACATAAATATGTTACAGAATAACAAATAAATTGATCGCTTCTATATAAAATTTTGAATCTCTTGTGCAATTGATTTCTCTTTACTTAACAGCATCCAAGTTCAAAAGGAAACGAAACAAAGAAACAAAAGTAAAAGAACATAAAAGTGTCGATTTGGATCAGTTAAAAAATAAAACTTGAACTTTGTAAGTCATACATCAAATTATGTTCATTTCCCATGTGTTTTCTTTAAAGGGGAAGTCTACTTTTGAAAAACATTTTTCAGAAATTGTCAAAAATGATACATTATATTCCATAAAACAGATAAAATATATAATGCATCACTTAAAAACATTTTTTCAGTTATTTTCATGACGAATAGGTTCACCATATTCTTGTGTTTTTGATACGGTCGCGCAAAGAGCGAAAGCCTGGACCCCAATCGAAGCAATTACGTCACGTCGTGCAAGAGAGTAAACCAGACGTTGATATTCACATGAAAAATCAATGTCAACAAGCAGCGAGGACTCCGAGACTGATGATTTTTCGTTTAATGAAGAATTTTCCTCTTCCAATGCAAGTAAACTGAAACCTTATGATTTTGAACCAATCGTTTCCTCGGATGAAAGTAGTAATGTAATCGGTTACAACAGCTCTTCTGCATCAAATTCTCGCATAGGTAATATTTCATGGTGCGAATGCGGCGGCGAGTTCAAAAATATGACAAATGAAGCTGAAAGCATATATTGCGTCGAGTCTAATGAAATACCAGACGATTTCTTTGATGGTAAATGCAAAATATTTGAGTAATAAAGTTTAATTACACTTTTATTTTCTTTTATGATTTTTTCGAAATTCTTTCAACTTTCAACTTTAACTATTTCTCTCGCTTTCACGCATCACAGATTTGTCAATTACGATGCTATGAAAAATGCTCCATCGTTGGTCATTTTCCCTTTGACTTCAAATAATAAACTAGGCCTCTTTGAAATAGTAGTAACGATGGAGAACGAAAATGTGATCTTCGAAAAGTTATTCTATCTGAATGAAAAGAATTATTCCAATCCATATTCATAAACGGGGGTAAATGTGTGCTTATTCTTTAATCAATCAAAGCGCCTGGTTTTCATACGATCTGCATTGAACAGCGCGTTTTGGAAACAGCCATGGCAGCTGTTAACGAATAAAGGGGAGACGTTGGAGAAAAAAAACGAGTTAGTTTAATTTTGTTTATATAGTGAATGATATCAAGTTTTCTGAAGATTGGCGGCGTTTTTTCTCAGAAGAGAAAGTAAATAGTGTGGGCACAGCGTCTTCCTTAAGACGACGGTTTCTCTTAATTCCCAAAAGTTCAGCCAATCAAGAAAAAAGAAAGAAAGATTGAAAAATAGTATAAAATTGAAATGTGTAAAAACCAGGTTTTACAATATCTCTAGTAACTCCCCCCAGTTTTCTTATTTTGATATTCACGTGGTGCACATGTTTCATTCGAAATCAATTTCTTTGCAATCGTTGTAGAATACAGAAATTGTTTTGAAAATAGTCGTACGGTAGAAGGATAATAAAAGCACTTTACAGTATTCATCATCCTTTATAGTGGGAATGACATACAATATCTAAAGCAAGTTTATATGGTGTGTTCATACCCTGCAAGTCACGTACGAAGCAATGCTCTTCAAAGTGATCTGAACAGATGTAAAAACTACAGTCTTTGGGAAGTGTTCCGTCACATCGTATGTTATGCAGCCATTGCTTTCGAATATCTTTGTGTTGTTTAGATGGAATTCGATGGAAACTAATTTCGTTTTCCTTTCGCTTGGACCGATTCGTACAATCTATTAGCTGAACAGCTAACCATAATTTCACAAGAACTTAATTATAAACTTTTACGAAAAAGATATTTTTTTGCTTCACTGAATTCTTCGCATGCGAGATTTGTTTCTTGCACGACGTGACATCATACAGTGTACTTGGACCCAGTTCTCTTGAAAACTTTTGCTACTCGTATTTTCCGTAGTAAATCAAGAGCATGATGGCGGGGAATTTAAATGTTTTGGAGAGTAAACGAACACTGAATTTGTATTTTTTTTGTTCTTCTTATGTTTGAGTACAGATAAAACACAAAATCTGTTATTTCATTTTTTAGTAGACTTCCCCTTTAAGAATGTTAGAGAATTCTTCTCTTAATTCGCAAAAACTCGAGTAAGTGGATGACAACTCTAGAGATGGTCCACATGTGTGAGCAATAGGGCGCCACTCAAAAGATGACTGCTTGATAAACATAATCGAAATCTTTTCCACTGTAATCAAATCCGTTCCAGTGAGAAATCTGAGCAGTTTTTTCAACATGCTCAACTCAAGACCCCTTATGTATCTTTTAAGAAATGCAAGGCAACCTTTTTCACTATCATCATTCGGACATGCTTCAATTAATTGCAATACTTTCTTTGTAATTGGAACCATTTCAGCATAGAATTCATTAATCGAACACCAATCTTTAAAGTAATTGAATGAAACGAAGCCGAATATGTGATTCTTCCAGCATGCAGCCATTAAGTGAGGTTTTTGTGTTAGCTCTTGTCTGGCCAATTCAATGATATCAAGCTTCAACATTTAAATTCATCAAGAAATTCAAATAATTCATCTGATTTGAAAAAGGATTCGTCAGCAGTTGCCAATGCTCCTTCTACTACTTTTCTATGGTCCACAGCTATGTAGTTCAAGAAAGATGAAAGGAGGTCGTTGTCTTGGTTTTCATTAAAAAGAATGTAATTCAAAAATGATTTAGATAACAGTAAGGGGAAATAGCCACAATCAGTGTACGCTTTAAATAGAATCTTTCCAATGGCTTCCCACTCTGCAACAAAGAGATTGTGCCTAACAAAAGGAACACGTTCACTTTCACCAATACAATATGAATCCAAAACCTCCAACCAAAAGGATAAATAGACATCTCTCGTAACACCTGTACCAATCCCAGCCTCAACATCACCTCTGCGATCAATGAAAGTATATGATATTTCATCTTCAGGATGGATCTAAAAAAATTATGAAAAAAGTCCAATATCTATAGGAAAATGTTTTTGAACCAATATAACTTAGACGCCCACTTTTCAACTTATATTGAAAATTGTTGGAAAAAACACTTTGGCAGTTTGAGTCTATGTGAACATGAAAATTTTTAACAAAATCCATTAGACAAATGGATTATATTTAACGATCCGATGTTTTGATTTTAACAGTCTATGATTTCAATGACCTGTGATATAATCTTGTCAAATGATGTACATTGCTCCATTGCAAGATTCATTACCCAAAAATAAAGATTTTTGGAAAAGTTGAGAAGGGGAATCTTAGCATCGAAAATGGTTTGCATGTGGCTCTGTAATAATTTTTTATAGTGTGTAAGACCAAAAAGGGTCTGCATGAGTGATATCTCACGTCCTGTTGTAAATATATTTTACGACCTTTACCCAATAAAACAATAATAATAATGACAATAATAAAAATGCTTATGTCTCACACTCTTAATGCGTGTCAGTTGATATACATGTAATAAGATAATGTTTTCTTCTAAGTTTGCATACCTTTTCATCTTTGAAATGATCAATAAGATCATCTTTTACTCTAGATCTGTGAATAAAAATTTGATGAGTCTTATTCCTTTCACCAAAGTGACTACATCAGCGTTCTCATAAATCTGTAAGACTGAGTAAATCTGGTTCTTCAAGTTCAACAGGAATTGGTCCATCTTGTGAAATCGATGAAATATCAACAGGATCAATCGAAGATCCTGTTTCACCTGCTGGTGGTACTGATATTGATGCTATTGACATAAATGAGTCTAATAACAAACTTGCTTGATATTCTGCATCTTGTTGACACGTCAAACAATCAATTAGATTGTCATCCATCGTTTTGCCGCAGGTGCCACATATTTTCCTCTTTACTTGAGTTTTCACACTTGGAAAAGCCTCTGGTAAATCAGCATTTAGGAACGGTTCAAAACACTAACTTTTCAAAATGAAATAGGTTTTTGACACAATCAATCCTTTTCTAGAAAGGTAATGAGAAAGTCTTTCATTTTCATCAAGGTCTACACTTCCGCTGTTGGCAAGAGCGAAAGTTGTTGAATATGAACTTTCACAAAACAAATTTTCACTGCAATCATCATCATAGTACAAGTCAACAGCTTTTTGTTTTACATCTTGAAGAGTTGCTTCCTCACAAATTTCAACATACAAAGTTCTTTTGTTCGTCATCATATCTTTGCCATTTAACTTGAACTTTTCGAGTTTTTCCTTTTGTTTTTCCTTTTGATTTCGATTTTGAAACTGTGATTTTGATTTTAGATAGTAAACCACTTAACCGACTTTCTGTTTTGCTAGAGCTTTGTGGTTGACTTGTAGTATCTTTATCTTGAGATGAGCTTGAGGATGATTGCTGACTCAACAAATATCTATCAACTGCTGTTTTGATTATGTTATCCATTATTGCTTTATATTTACATATTAAACTAAAAGGTACCATAATATGTTATGTGATCTATGAATATAATCCATACAGTCAAATCCAAAGTGTGAAAAAACCCTTTATATCTGTCAAAGACTTAATGCAGCTAACCAAACCAAAAGGTAATATACAAACTATTAATAACAAAATTCTACAGACAACAAGTTAGTCAGACAGAGTCAATAAATAAACATTGACTTAGCCAAGTATATAACATCCAATTGCCCACAAGCTAGTCATCAAAGTATACAATAATACCATGCAAAAACATAACTTGAAAATGCTTTCCACATGATCGAAATAAAAACATTCGCAACTATGGCACCATTTTTAATTTATATACGTTAACTTTTAATTTATTCAAAAAGCCATGCTGCTGAAACCACAACAAATAAATGCAACATGTATACAGCAGCTTTTCTACCACAGCAGGGGCCACGCGAGCGGGGGGGCCAGGGGGGCCCGGGCCCCCCCCACTTTTTTGAAAAGTAAAATTTTTCGAATTCCTTAAAGGGAAATTAAGCCTTTATCAAAAACTTTTTATATTAGCTGCAGAAAGGCCTCATTAATGTTCTGTGATCATTAAAAATTATCTTAAATGATAATTATACTCAGTTTTTCGTCCTTCACCAGGAAAGTTTTAAAGAGTTTAAAACGTTTCCAAAACTACTTTGAGTAAAACCATATAAGGTTTCCGTTTCAAGCTGAATTTGTTTGACATCGGAAATTATCCGAACACCTTTATCAATGCAGATCTCCAAGTAAGTGCACCCGGAAACCCTCTGTTTCCTTAATCTTTTCTTTTGAAAAATATTTGTTAAACTGCCTCGATTTTACAGGCGCATTAAACCATGTAGGCTCCTGGGTATTCTTAAGATATTCTTATTTTTAATAAAAGTTAGTCCGATTATCTTTGTAAACATGTTGAGCATAAATTTAAAAGCATATTTATGTTGTCATGATGTTGTCAATTGTCACCTTGTTCCATACTTATGTGGAAAGTGATTTACTCTTTTCAACTAACTAGATTTATCGGGAGAAAACTCTTTTATTATTTTTAGAATATTGGTGCTTGTTTTGGCACTCTGAGTAAATAATATTCGCAAAATTGCTTTGGCTTCCAGGGCCTTCGCCCCTGGACCCCAGCTGCTAAAACAACGAGCTGTCGCTCGTTGATCAGCAGCATTGCTGCTGATTTTGGCCCCTCCACTTCAAAATATACGGCGCGGCCCCTGCACAGAAACAGCCTTCGTAGAACAGAAAACAATCTTTAATATTCTTGTAACTGCATGTTTTAATCCAGTTTCTTCGTTTATTTACTTCTACCGAAGAATAATTTTAGTAATTCACAATCAGATCAGCAAAAACGAAACAACCATAAAGGCTCAAATAGACAGTACAATTTTCTATATCAATTTTCTAAAAATAATATTGATCGGAATATTGTTGAAATAACTACACATAACAATTCAAATTTTATTATTGTTCAGCAACTTAATTGATTTGAAATTTTTGAAAACATACACACAGCAATTTACAAAACAACATGAGCAACAATTTATATGCTCATTATGAATTCATCGCGCGCCATGAGTGACTGTGAAGAAGAAATAATCCTGAGTTTGTTAATATTTTGCAGTGGATTTATTCTTTGCAGCCAAAGAAAAATAAGAAGAAAACGAAACGTATGGGTGAAGGATTGGCTCCTTCATAGAAATAAAAGAGGAGCGTGCAATACTATTTTAAACGAATTACGTTTGTCTGACTTTGAGAGTTTCAGAAGCTACTTAAGAATGAATACCGACACATTCGAGGTAAACACATTTGTTTATGTTCTCAGAATTAGGTTTCCACATGATTGGGTATTGGCATACATGAACTTATATTTTAGAAACTTCTCAATATTGTTAATTCAAGAATTCAAAAGCAAAGAACTATGATGCGAGAACCTATTTGGTTTAGGAAAAAATTGCTGTTACCTTGTGTTTTCTAGCAACTGGTGAAAGTTATGAAAGTTTGATGTACCAGTTTCGTATTCATAAGACAACCATTGCTCAATTCATACCAAAAGTTTGTCAAGAAATTTTTTTGTCGCTAAAAGATCAGTATTCAAGTCTACCTTCTACCAAAGAGAAATGGATTGCCTAAGAAAAGGAGATATGCAAACGTTGGCAATTTCCAAACTGCATTGGTGCCGCTGATGGAAGCATATACCAATACTTCATCCAAAGGATTCCGGTTCAGAGTTTTTCTTGATTGTACTTCTTGCCGTGATTGATCATGACTACAAATTTTCCTTTGTAGACGTTGGTTGCCAGGGAAGAATAAGTGATGGTGTTTTCTACAAAGCTTATGTTAAGTCCTGAAAAAGCAACTACCATCATTCTATTATCTCTCGTTTTGCACAACATGCTTCAAGATTTATCAAGGGAGAGTTATACCCCTGAAGGCTAAATTGATTTTGAATGCGATAATGGAGAAATACAACCTGGATGTTGGAGAGAGGGAAGCTGCAATGATTCTGTTCTGCATAATTTACCGGTGAATAAAAGCAATAGGGCGAGTAACTCAGCTGAGTACATCAGAGATGTATTTGCTGATCATTTTTATGGACCAGGGCAAATTATGTGGCAATGGAGTCAATTATAAACTAATTTTTACGATATCAACAAAAGATATGCTTTACATCTTTTAACAGATACGCAAAGTTTAATTCCTGAAACAGATGTAAATATAGCTATAACGGGGATCCAAAGGGTGAAGAAGAATCAGAGTTGTGTGATGGTGTGTACTGATGATGACGTTTATACTTTAAGGTCATTGCCGCTTGTTGCATGTGTAACTTCAGCATGTCCTATCAGAGGGAATATTACCCAATATTTTGCAAAGTAGCTCACAAAATATTTCTACTTCAGTCTTTTTTTTCATTGTTTCTCCACAAGATCTTCTTTCGGTTAACTTTTTAAGTGCTGAAGTGGTAGAATTCATCACCTTTTGAGCTGCAGCAAAATGGGCATGATTATCTGTTAAGCACTTTTGGCAGACTTCATATGTGGAGCTATCATCAGCATTGTTAAGAGGAGTGAAAGAATCGCTGAGAAAGTGCAGTACAGAAAAGAACTTCCACTTGCTTTCGTAAACTTCATCTGTTCCTGCGTTACTAGACTTTGAGGACTCAACCATTCTTTTTTGACCTCCATAATATGTTTTCAAATTTGTGAGTTTATCAACAATTTCTTTAGTTGTTGCTAGAACCTCTTGGTCTTCTAGCTCTCTTTCTGAACTTTTTCTGGAGTTTTTTGTCTTATGTCACGATTGAAATAGTCTTGTGTTTTTCGTATTAAATAGGTTTTCGTGTTGAGACCAAACTTCAATTAAAGCAAAAGTTTCACTTTCATTCCATTCTTTCCTTTCTTGTTTTTTTGCTGGCCTTCCACGTTTTTTTGTATTTGCCATTGTTGTTTGGTTTGTTTCCACAACTGCCTCGTTTTGTGTTTGAAAACGTTCTGATGTTCCTGGCTCAGATATCGTATATCGTATATCAGATATCTATAGGTGATCTACAGAAAAGAAGGCAAAGAATATAAAACTTTGTAATGTCATACGTCAGGTAAGATTTTTTTACCACAAAACTAAACAACGAAAAATAAATAACGACAGTTCTTACCCTGATTTCATTTGGTGCCTTGCAAGGTATTTTTGAAATAAAACGTAATTATCCGACATGTTGTTTTTGTGTGTTTTCGTTTTGATTTCCTTCTTTGCAAGTTTTCAAATACTAATCAGTTTAAAATTAATGGAACACACTGAGCATGATCTTCAAAACTGGTAAAAACAAAAGGGTGCAGGTCAGTCTTCTTTGAAATTAAATTGATCCGTAGTGAATAAAATCAAACCAGTTTGATATTATTGAAATCAATTTTGAATATTGATTTGTTTTTGCATCATGATTATATTATTGGTTTGTAATTTTTAAACGAAATACACATTGCAATTCTGGATAATATTAGTCCAATATTATTTTTAGAAAATTGATCTAGAAAATTGTACCGTATATTTGAGCCTTAACAAATTCGCAACCTTAATTTTAAAAAGGCCTAAGTCCACTTACCCCTCAATTTTAAAAAGGCCTAAGTCCAGATACCCCTGAGTTTTAAAAGGGCCTAAGTCCATTTTTGTGAAAATTGAGTTTTTTGTATTTCCTGAATCTATGGATCATTAGCTTTCTTTTGATGTGTACAATGTAAAGATTTAAAGGTTAAAATGCCTTTAAAATGGTTGGCAAAGGTTTGTCAAAAACAGTGTTTAATTTTAAAAAGGCCTAAGTCCACTAAGCTTTTTTAGATTAAGGGCCTAAGGCCATCCTAGAAAATAATTATATTTTTAAAAAGGCCTAAGTCTACTGGAAGGCCTAAGTCCATTTTGATGATGTGGAGCAAGGGCCTAAGTCCACTGGAAGGGCCTAAGTCCATTTTGATGATGTAGAGCAAGGGCCTAAGTCCATTCAGAAAGGGCCTAAGTCCATTTAGCAGTATCAAAACAGTTGTGATAATCAAAGTAGGTTTGTATATCTTTTGGTAGTTTTTAATTTGGTTTTATTTACTATCATCATTAGGTTAATACTAGCCGCCAAGGTGGCGTCGCTCGCCTCCCATGTCCACCTGCTCTGTATCACTGTAACAATAAACGTCAAATTTCCTTATAAACGGCTCGTAAGACTTGTGTTCAACCAGAAGTAGATTCGAAGTCACAACCTCTGGTAAAACCAATCTTTTATCAGTGTAACAATACACTCAAAACGTAGAGAGAGAAAACTTCAACTTTTTATTAGCTTTTGTTTTAAAAAAGTTACGCGCTCTAACATGGGTGCTATCAAACGTAAGGGGGAAATCGTTTTTCTTCTTAAAAAGATCACACAGGAGGAGAGAAAAAAGGCACGTGCTAAATGAATAAAGAGAATAAAAAAACGTTCGATCAGAACGCTTAACAATTAAAAGAAGAAATTAATTTATTAAAAGAAAAGCAAAAAAAAAAAAAAAAACATTTTGTTTTGATATGATACTCTTTTTTTACCTATCGGTTTCTTAACATTTTGATTGCTCAAAAAAAAAGTTCCTCCGTCTCAGACAGTCAGGCAAGAGTTAGTGGCAAACCGAACATATGCTGCCACGTTCTGCCACTGCTGCTTTTTGTCCAAAATGTTTAATCAGTTAGTTTCTTTGTATTTAGTTGATGTACTGTTTTCAAAGGCAAGTCAACGTGGAATATAAAACTAACAATAATGATAAAAACAAAACGTTATTCCTATTAGTTCATCAGCCAAAAAGTCACGTTCGATTGGGATTGCAATGTATTTGCTCTGAACTCACGTCGCACACAAAAAAAGAAATAATTTCGCTCACAACTCAATCTACCATTTTGCGTGACTTACAAACAAACAGACAGACAGACAGACAGACAGAGAATCGGCTATTAATATATAGATGTATGATTTTTTCTCTTACAGGTCTTTTAGGATAACTTTAACTTAAAACATATCCTTAATTTGTGTTTACCACTTTCTAAACCATCTATTTTTTTAATGTTCTCCTAAATTTTTTAATGGGTCCATTATTGTTCAACACAGTTTTTACTATTTTTGGCAAAAGTGAAGTCATTATAGTGCTGATTCATCAGCATTTTATACACTTGGAATGCTATGGAATGACTTCACTTGCAGAAAAATGTCATTTTGAATGTTTGTTTCAAATTCGAAATCCGATTTATAAATTCAGCAACCTTTCAACCTTTTTATGATGGGATAAAATTTCAATAGGACGACTATGAAATTTATTTTCATGTCCTGATTCTCACTCACTGTGTTCAAACAAGCATCTTTTTTTGAAATATTATGTTCAGTTTGTAAAAACCTAATTTTTTTCTACATCCTACAAAAGGTTTGGAGTACCAAATCTAACCTTGTTTGTAATGTGGAATTTCACTGAAATACCCATGTCTTAGCGTTGTAGTGACATTATAATGTTGGGCACTTGGTATTAAATAAAAAATAAGCTAAAAAAATAAACAAAAGGATGAAAATCTAGTGGCATTTAAGTGGGGGATGTGAAATTCTTTGTTTTCAACTGAAAATGTTTAGCTGTCCAAATGTTGAGTGTTTCTAAAACGCGACGACAAAATGGCAAAACGTGAAAAACTCGATAAGCCAACTTTTGGTGGTTGCTGGTCGTTGACACCATTTGTGGTCACCTTTTAAGAACACCCCCAAATGTTTTCCCAGATAATTAAAATAAGAAGGAAATTTTTTCGTTGTTTTTCCAGATACTCCTTTGCCTAAAAGCTGGAAAGTTATTTTAGAAAAATCTCAAATCATTTTTATCTCAGTAGTGTGTGCTAGTACATAATGGATCAGTGCCAATAGCCAATTATTTTCTGATGTGTATTTTTCGAGTTTAAAAGTTTAGTAGTTTTTTCTTCGATACCATGAATAAATTTAGTGCAAGTTTCTTCTATGTTAGTTAAAAAAAGTTATAATGGGAACCAGAAGTTGGAGTGAACAGGCAGAAAAGTATAGTGTTGGGCAAGCTGTATTTGTGAGAGCTGATGTTTTTGACAGTGGAGGGAGTAGCAATGAAAAATACAGCAGTTTTTTCAAATTCAAAGAAGATACTCTTTTAGAAGGAATGGTTCTTTCAGTGCATCGATCGTCAGTAAGGGTGAAGTTCAAAATCGATGACTCAACAGCTACTGTTAAATATGACAAACTTATACAAATAACTGATGAAAACAGACATTTTATTTTCTCTGGTAAGTCATTCTTAATATGTATTCTAGTTATAATCAATGTTTCCTCATATTCACCTCCAAAACAGGCGATAAAAATATTAATATCAATCTTTGTCCTCTCTTGGCTTGCTTTGAAAAAATGTAAGAGAAGGTTTAAAACCTTTTCCATCAATACAATATTTTACACCAATCCTATAAAATGATTTAAAAAAAGGGCAATAACGATATTTTCATCTTTTTTGTTTAGATGAGGATGAAGATAAATTTGATGATGTTGAAAACAGTTTGAACGGTTAGTCTGTTAATGTATTTCTGGTAAAGCCAAGACATATTTTGTAGAGAAAATAGAACGTCAAATTACAATTTACGAAAAAATGAGAGTCAAAGAGTGGTCAAGAAAAAATTTAGACCAATTTATAACTAACTGAAGTTACAAGGTAAAACTATTCTTATTACTCTCTTGTCTCTAATTCAATGGAATTCCCTTTTAGATAGCGATTCACTTGTGTTCAATGACGTTTTCCTGGGAAATTTGACTTCAAATTCATCATTATTAGACCAAGGTAACCTATAACGTTGAGTGTTTGGCCTCTTCAAGTAAAAATTATGAACCTAAAAACATACTTTGTCTAAGTTTGTAGCTTTTCCTAATTCTCTTCTATTCTTTCCTATCCTTATAGCAACAAAGCTAAATCCATCAAATGTTACCAGAAATGATAATGGTTTATATTTCGGGCATATCCATATATCACAATGGCTCTTCATCCCTAATTAAAAACAGCTATTAACAATAAAAATTAAAGAAAAATTTAAAAAGCATAATATATATTAGTATAAACAATAATCAACTAAAATTAGACTCGAAAGGCATCGGAATAGAGTAGATATCACTAGTGGAGAAATGATTGGAGGCATGACCAAGATCGACAAATAAACAGAATATATATTAAAGAAAAACTATAGTATTGGAATATATAATCAAATAAAGTCAGAGATTGGAATGGACATCGAATAGAACAAGTAGAACATGCAGTGAGAACAAAAAACAGCCTGGGGGAATAGTGACTTGATTGACTGGAGCAATGCACATAAAGGGGACATACTGTGAAGAATCGAGGCTGTTGATGGAAAATATAAGAACAAGACAATAATAAACATGCAATTGTAAAGTCGTAAATTAAAGTGAACAGTGTGTGTATATATTGAACAAATTAATGTTTATTTATATATTTTGCAAGAGCTCTATCTAATAAATAACATTTAGCTCCGTAAACAAATTTTTTATAAACTACTTCTTTTCGTAGACTGGTGGGAAGATCGTTCAGTTGTCGACTACTTCTTCCAATAAAAGTTTTATCCGATGCGTTAACTTTGAATTCGGACATACATCTCTCAGAACTTCTTGTCGTTCTTTCTGTTTTCTTCATTTCCAGCCCTTTCAGGTGTGTGGGAAATTCTGTTTCGTGCAAGGATTTGTGAGCGAGTTTCAACATGTTCAAGTTAATTCTGTCTCTGGAGGGCAACCATTTCAAATTCAAAATATCTGCTGTGGTACAGTAGTGCCCTGTAACAAAGGCTGCTGCACATCTTAAAACTTTGTTGATACGGTTAAGTTTGTAATCTGCTGCGTTGGAAAACACCACATTGCAGTAGTCAAGTCTAGAGAGTAACAGTGTCTCCGCTAACTGTTTACGTAAGTACTGAGGAGCTGAATGTTTCAATTTGCGCAATACGGAAAGTTTACAGTAAATAGATTTCAAAAGCTGATTCAAATGAGTGTCCCAGGTTAAATGTTCATCAAAATGCACACCAAGTAACTTATAACTTGCAACTCTTTCAATAAGTTTATCACAGTGCTTAATATTGAAGGTTGGATGTGTGTCATCATCTAACTTATGTGTTTGTGACATTCTGCTTCCCGAAAACAGCATGATTTTAGTCTTGCCTTGGTTGAAAGCAAGATTGTTGTTGGAAGACCAGTCACACAAGTTGTCCAAACGTTGTGTGAGTTGTTCAATGGCATTTGGTAATTCGTTTTGTTTACAATGATCGTAGCAAGATGTGTCGTCAGCGAATTGACAAATTGTCCCATGAACTGCATCTTGTAGGTCAGTCACGTACAAGTTGAAAAGAATCGGCCCTAGAACGGAACCCTGTGGCACACCAAATTGGACGGTCTCCATCGTTGATGAACAGTCATCGATTTGAACGTACTGCAATCGATCATTGAGGTAGGAAAACATCCATAGAACAGCTGGTTTAGAAAAGCCAAGATGATACAGCTTAGTTATGATAGTTTTAAAGTCAACTGTATCAAATGCCTTGGAATAATCTAAAAACATTGCTAGTGTCACTTCACCCTTTTCCATGGCTTTTATGATATCATCGCGTATTTTCAGCAGTAAGGTGGTAGTCGAGTGATGCTTTCTAAATCCGGACATGGTGTCTTTGAGTACATTCTCAGATGAGATATATTCACATATTTGTTTTGCGATACATCTTTCGTACACTTTAGACAGGGTCGGCAAAACTGAAACAGGTCGATACTGATCTGGAGAAGTAGCATTGTCACATTTTGGAATTGGAGAAACCTTTCCGATTTTCCATTGCGTGTGAAATTTTTGCTTATCAATACCAGAATTAATAACATGTGTTAAAGGTGAAATGAGATATTCTATTACAGGTTTTATAAGAGCAACTGGTATATTATCAAATCCAGCGGAACAATCCATGCGAAGCGATTTCAGTTCTATTTCAACTTCCGCATAGGTCACATGTCTAAAATGCAACTCTGAACGGTCATTACGTAGTTGGAAATTGTTAATATGATTCAATAAGTCATCCTGTGTAGTTGGAACAGCGTTCAAAATTCTATTGGCGGTTGATATATAGTGATTATTCAGCGTGGTTGGATCCAGATATACAAAGAGAAGCCATTGTATTACAGTACCAATAATGACAAAGATTTAAGGGCCCAAATCTCGAAATCTAGGGGGAATAACTGACGTTTTTTGTTGTCCACGGGTAGGGGCACGTTTTGGACTAAATTCTAATTTGGTCCCGTTTGACGTCATAGTCCCGTGACGTCATTAAAAACTTTCTTGGACAATATTTTCAAAACGGTATGTCGTACACATACAAACCCATACATTTTCTTGATCAGCGTTTCGAGCTAAAACACTTTCATTATGAATTAGTGAAGTTTATTTTTCACTGACCGAGCGGTGCCTGAAGTTAAGGGCGAGCCCAAGGGGCGAAGCGTCGGTTTTCTATTTATTTTATGTACCATCAAAGGGAGATGGGTAGGAATTTCAACCTCACATTCTTAATGATACAGGGTGGCGAGCGACGCCGCCTTGGCGGCTAGTACTTTTAAAATTCTGAAGAACCTGTCTGAATGTCAATAAACTATTATGAGGTAAAGGCTGGTTTCCACTTAAGTCGCTTGGTCGCGCAACTGAGCGAATTGGACTTCTGAGCATGCGTAATGAATATGGTCAGAAAGTCGCGCATTAAATCGCGGTTGAACTACCAGTCGAAATATAATCAGCCAATCAAAAGCTAGTTAACAATAATGAATATGGCACAACTGGAAACTATTCGCACGGTCGCGAGAAAAATTCGCTCAGTCGCGCGACCAGGCGATTTAAGTGGAAACCGGCCTTAAGGGTTGTTACAATCTTCCTAATAATGTCCACATCGTGATTCATAAAGTAGATCTACTCGTATAGAACTATTATGAAAATGGCGAACAAACAAAGGAGATAAATGCTTTTGAAATTCCCTAAGTCATGGAGATTCCCTCATACAAAAATGCTCACCGATTGATAACATAACTTTCAAATTTGTGACGTCATTTTTATCGGTTTCTTTATCGGACTTCGGAACAGTGCTGAAGTACTTTTCGTGCTTATGAATTTCCGACAAAGCGTCAAGCGTCGGGTTATTCGCAATCAAACCACCGTCAAGATACCGGCCTGTCGAGCGAAAATATGATGGCGCAGAGCAGGAACTTCGAATAGCAAGCCACATCGTTTGATCTAAGATTGGAAATAGGCCTTTAGATTTCCTGCTACATAACACATCATCGCAGACTATAAGTGCAATTAACACAGACTAACCCGGAGGAAGTGGTGGTCGGGGAAATCTAGCATCTCTCATTTTGTAATGTTCATCGTATGGCGCGTTATAGTTCCGAAATAAATTCAACATTGCAGGTCGTCTGTCAGCAACAACAGCTGGTATGATGACACTACACAAAGATGGAGAAATGTTACCATAGCAACCAACCAAACACATCAACCATGGGTTTGCGGTTTTATCATTAGGTATTATATCTCCATAATATGTTGTATTAATTCACGATGTATTAATCTGACGCTCTCCCAACTGAGCTATTTCGGCCTTGCACACCTTGCCACGACACCAGCTGAGCTGAACGCAGTCAGAAACAGACAAGGTAACGCAGTCAAAAGGCAAGCACGCACACCTGCGTGTGTCTTGCCTCGACCATGTCCGCTGCGAGTAGGGTTCGAACCTACGCGGGAAGATCCCATTAGATTTCAAGTCTAATGCCTTAACCACTCGGCCATCGCAGCGTGCCGGTTTGCGCAGCAGAGGGGAGATGGACGACCGCGCCGACACTCGGGCTCTCGTCGGACTGTGGAAAAGTATCAGGGGACACCCGGGTTTGAGCCGGGGACCTCTCGATCTGCAGTCGAATGCTCTACCACTGAGCTATATCCCCAAAGTGCTGCCAGGTTACACACGACGTGAGCCATCCGCCTCCTCGGATGTTAAGCAAGGTGTCTGCTACTGGCTGCATCAACGAAAACGTAACGCCTTCCCGCACCGGGAATCGAACCCGGGCCGCCTGGGTGAAAACCAGAAATCCTAACCACTAGACCATGCGGGAGTTGAGACAGTGTACCAGTCGTCACCCGTGACAGCTTGTCGTACGTACCGCGGTGGACAATGGGTTTCCAGTGGTTCTTCACGCAAAGTAGGTTGTCCAAGTGACCAACACGATGCACTACCGCTGCGAGTAGGATTCGAACCTACGCGGGTAGAACTCATTTGATTTCTAGTCAAACGCCTTAACCACTCGGCCAAAGCTTGGGGACAATGGACTCTATGAAGGGGGGAAAAAGAGGAAAAAAGAGGGGGAAAAGAAGGGGGAAGACGGAGAAGAAAGAAGGTCTGCCCGGTGGAGTGTAGTATTCGGTAAAATACACGGAAATACTCCCTCATAATGTCTTTTTTGGTTCCATTTTGGCGGGAACAGCCTTTCCCCGCCGTTACTGCGATGTTTCACAGTATTACACAATATATCAATACGACTTTATAAAAAATGTATTTCCGGGTTTTTTACAAACTCAATAAATACATTCCGTGCAATCAGCTATTAATGCCGAAAGCGGATAAACACATGCATCATGTGCAAAATAGTCTTAACTTAAAATTATATAAGATTATAGTCTGTTCAAAAAATATGTGCACTAATTTCAGTTACCATGTGGAAACCAGATTTAGCAAATTACATCAATTCCCTTGAGCCTGGTTTTTATATAGAAGCTGAAATTAGTGCACATATTTTTTGAACAGACTTTAAATGGTTCAGGTGATGTTAGCCATTTCGTTTTATCTGTTACATGTTCCTTCATAAATTTTGCTCTTTCTTCTTCCTTTATTTCTTCAAGTTTGTATTGTTTAATTCGTAAAAAAAGTGTACAGTTGTCAATTTGTGCACCACACAGGATGCATTTACACATTTTCGTATCTTTTTTCGTTCGTTCCTCTTCAAGGCATATTTTCAGGGCGATAATTTTTTCCTTATCAGTGTCGTTTGTGTTCATGACGTGGTCATGATATAAATCGTGAAATTGTTTGGCTGTTATTCGTCCTATTTGATGTGTCATTTCTGTTTTAGACTTTCTTGATTTCGTTGGTGGTATGCTGTTCGGGGTTGTTTTAGGTGTCATTTCTTGTGTTGTCGCTTTTCGTGGTGTTGTTTCTTCCATTTGTTGTTGTTGTGATGGTGTTATTTCACTCCTCTCCGTTGTTATCTTTTTCGTTTTTATAGCTTGTGATTTTTTGTCTTGATTCGATTCTTGTGTCGTTTCTGGTGTTATTTTTCTCGTTTTCGTTTGTAGTGGTTTCGTTCCTTGTGGTATCGTTTCTTGTGTTATGGTTTCTTGTGGTTTTGCTTCATCTGAGACTTTTCGTTTCGTAGCCTCTGTTGTTGTTCGTTTGTCCACTTCCATGGGTGTTTCTGAAGTTTTTGGCAATTCTTCACGTGGGTTTTCGTCTGGGTTTTCCTTCCCTGTATCTGCGGATGGTGTTGGTGCGTCTTGTTTATGCGTTTTGTTCGTTGGTGTAAGTCTTTGTTTGCGATTGTCTCTGTGCCATATGTTATATCTCTCTCCTTCCACTACGATGCTATTGGGAAGTCTTTTATAGCTGTTGATGAGCGTAATTACCGGTCCTGAGATTTTTATGCCGCTTGGCGATTTGTAGTAAAAATGAGTTTTGTATATTGCTGGGTAGAATAATTCGTTGAAGATTTCTGGTGTGTGCAGTTCAAGTGGTATGTTCGGTATGTACACCTGCTGAACATGTCTCGGTCTGATATGGATTCCATCAATTGTTATTCCATAGTCGCTGATCCTGTCTCGATCAAGTTTATTCTTAAAGTATACAGTAAACTTGCTCGCGTATTTTGTGTCTTTCAGGATTGCGTCGACGATGTCTTCGCCCGGTTTCTTGAAGTATGCTTCGAGGGCTTCGCAGATAGATCTGGAGTTAGTATGCTCAGCTAGTCTGTAAAAGACTTGCTTGAACAGCCTAACTCCATCAACTATTACCGCATCAAAGTCTTTGTTGCCGTTCTGTGTTCGTGCTGACTCGTCATTGTGGTCGTGCTGGTCACACGTCTCGTGAAGTTTCGTCGCTCGTTCAGCTTCGTCGCTCGGATTGTTCGTTGCTCGTTCAGCTTCGTCGTTCTGATTGTTCGTTGCTCGGTCAGTTTCGTCGTTCTGATCGTTCGTCGCCTCGTCTTCTTGCGTATCCATTTACTGACTCATGTTACCTTGATACACTGCCCTCTACGTACAGTCCATGATAATTTCAAGCTATATTTGTATTCCCGCACATTTTACTTATGGTTCGGTCTTTTTAAAGGTGTTGAATTCCCGTGACATTTTGAATAATTACAATTACATTTTACTTTTTTGGGCAATCTTTTTTTATAAACAACTATCCAAAAAACATTTAGTTGGTTTCACTAATTTATTAATTAACTTAATTAAAAGCTAATGGAAAAATCGTTTAATTGCGCATGCTCGTTAGAAACGATTAATAATTAATTATTAATTATGATTTCCCGTTTCAAACCACAGGTAGTATGAAACGCAAGTCATAGTAACCGACAACTGAAGCCGAAGTCATCAGTTTCACAGAAACTCGCACAATATATCAATACGGCAAGCATGTTAACTTGCTTACTCTGGTAAACTTTTGTTTACCTTGGCTGTCTTTTGACGGCCGATATGAATAAAAGAAAAGGATTCATTGGGAGTTTAGTCCGCAGATCTCTGTTCTTTTCTCATCGTTTTAAGTCAGTTCACATTAACGATAGTTCAAGTTTTAATAACGAAATTACAATATAACAGTTTCATTGGTTGTGGAGTTTTCCGTCACCTAGTAAAGAAAACAATAGCCTTTACGTCGTAAGCACAACATTCCGCCTAGTCTCCTTTACCAGAGACTGCTCCAAAACATTTTGTGTCAGGCTACCGGTCCCCCAGGACAGAATCCTGTATTAGCCACTCAAAGGTGGGGGTTTCACATCTGCCTAAGATGCTCAGTGTAGCTGGCTTTTATCTGAAATGAAGAAAACATTATGAGTGTTAAAGAGATAAACGCAAAATAAAAATTAAAATTAAAAAAATACATAACAATTGCTTACATGTTAGCTAGCTAGCATCAAGCCTCGATGATTATGTATGTGACACATCATATCAATCCAACAAGCAAGTTTCTTGTACAGCATGGCATCATTATGGTCCTAAATCAGTCCATAAGTAAGTACTGAAAGTAATGGAAAAACTAGCAAAAACTATGAACTTATAATATATAATAATACCTTATTTAAAATGTATCTAATTGATTCCTCTTCAGCAGTTTAATTCTCGTCCACAACGCCCTATTATCCCCCAGACAGCCTCCAATATTATATCAATGGGGCAAACATATTAACTTGAATACCCATGAGGTAACGATTACAAAATCTATTATGTCATATCAACGAGGCAAGCATATAAACTTAGGTAACCAACGTTTCAGGTAGTCATTTCAACAGCTGTTCAACCAATATATCAATGAGGCAAGCATATTAACTTGAGAAAGCAATGTTTCAGGTAGTCATTCCAGCAGCTCTTCAATTAATATATCAATGAAGCAAGCATATTAACATGGAGAGCAATGTTTCCGGTAGTCATGAATACAGCCAATTAGGCACATTTCCCAGCAGTCCCTCACCCAATATATCAATGAAGCAAACATAATAACTTGGTCTCATATTCAAACTATTGGCTGCAGTTTAACGTCTTACCCAGGACGCATGTAATTCAAAACATATCAATACGGTAAGCAAATTAACTGGACACGGCTGGTTTGGCAAGGTGGAGTCAGTTATATATCAATACGGTAGGCATATTAACTGGATGCAGTTAGTGTGACAAGACAAAGTAAGTTACTATATCAATACGGTAAGCAAATTAACTGGATACGGTTGGTGTGACAAGACAAAGTAAGTTACTATATCAATACGGTAAGCAAATTAACTGGATACGGTTGGTGTGACAAGACAAAGTAAGTTACTATATCAATACGGTAAGCAAATTAACTGGATACGGTTGGTGTGACAAGACAAAGTAAGTTACTATATCAATACGGTAAGCAAATTAACTGGATACGGTTGGTGTGACAAGACAAAGTAAGTTACTATATCAATACGGTAAGCAAATTAACTGGATACGGTTGGTGTGACAAGACAAAGTAAGTTACTATATCAATACGGTAAGCATATTAACTGGACATGGCTAGAGTGGCATGGTGAAGTCAGCTATATATCAATACGGTAAACAAATTAACTGGACACGGCTGGTTGGGCAAGGCAGAGTCAGTTATATATCAATACGGTAAGCAAATTAACTGGATACGGTTGGTGTGACAAGACAAAGTCAGTTTCTATATCAATACGGTAAGCATATTAACAAGTGATGGCTGGTGTGGCAAAGCAGAGTCAGCAATATATCAATACGGTAAGCATATTAACAAGTGATGGCTGGTGTGGCAAAGCAGAGTCAGCAATATATCAATACGGAAAGCATATTAACAAGTGATGGCTGGTATGGAAAAGCAGAATCAGCAATATATCAATACAGAAAGCATATTAACAAGTGATGGCTGGTGTGGCAAAGCAGAGTCAGCAATTATATCAATACGGAAAGGATATTAACTGGATTGGAGCAAAGGGAGAAAAACCCGTAAAACATATGATGTGTATATCAAAACGGCAGACATGTTAACTTGATACGATTGGTATATCAAATTGACTGTGAGGATGGTGTTTATATCAAAACGGCAGACATGTAAACTTGATACGTGGTATATCAAATTGGCAGACATGTTAACATGGTACGACACTGTAGAAAGATATGTGACTGTGAGGACAATGCGTATATCAAAACGGCAGACATGTTAACTTGATACGTGGTATATCAAATTGGCAAACATGTTAACTTGGCATGAGGTGGTATATCAAATTGGAAAGCATGATGACTTGGTACGTGGTATATCAAATTGGCAAACATGTTAACTTGGCATGAGGTGGTATATCAAATTGGCAAGCATGATGACTTGGTACGTGGTATATCAAATTGGCAAACATGTTAACTTGACATGACGTGGTATATCAAATTGGCAAGCATGATGACTTGGTACGTGGTATATCAAATTGGCAAACATGGTAACTTGGTACGACGTGGTATATGAAATTGGCAAGCATGTTAACTCTGTGCGACATGGGAAATGTTTATGGGAAGCAGCCTTACATCTTTCTTTCTTCAATTTCTTTCCTCTTTGACTCCAGCCATACTTCAAAGGATAATGCACCAGGCTGATATGGGCAGTAAACATAACTTCTGAACCGCCGATGCCCATCACTTATGGCTTTGCCACATTTTTTACAGCAGTATGATTTCCTTGGAGCCAGTGGATCTAAACCTTGCTTTAATTTGCGATAGTATGTCGTCTTCGGGATACTCATTGGCTGATGCTGAGATGATTGTGGCGGTGAGGTCATGGTTGCCATAGGTATTATAGGTGGCATTGGTATCATAGGCCGCACCGGTGTCATAGTTGCCATGGGAGTCATAGGTGGCACTGGTGGTCTAGGTGCAATGGTTTGAGTTCCTGGCAACGTTTGTGTAATGGATCTCTTTCTGCTCTGATATTGCCGATGCTGACTTTGGTAGCGCACTCTAGCCAATCCTGTCCGGTCTTCTGGTTCAGGGAAAGACATGGGAGTCGTGTGTCCTTCCAAGTTCACCGGTTTTTGTCGAACAACTGGCAAAGGGTCATGAGCAATTGATATACTGGAAGGTGTATCACGTCCTTGCATCAAAGTTAGAATCTCTTCGTGCCGTGTCTTATCTTTCCACCATAACCTTAATGTTGTTTCGTTGATGTTATACAAAACAATTTTATTTCGTTCAATTAAGGAATGGCTGTTGAAGAGACGAGCACGGACTTTTTGATACTCTTCCAGAATAGCTTTCCACCGTGAACAGTACTTAGTTTGTCCGCCACTATCTGTTGTTGTTGGACCTGGTATCTTTCTACACAGGTGAATGCAAATGGCCTCAACCAGTCTACTTTTTGATGGTGACAGAGCAGAAGACACACCTGAAAGAAATGACCTTTTCATTGCGATCATGTCGTGGAACCCATCTCTTTTCTTACGACTGCAGTATCGACCAGCTGGAGGCTTTCTCTGTATGCGTTCAAATGTGAGTGGTTTCTTGTCAAATTCATCCAGCTCATCATATAAACGCAATACAAGGCTTGCTTGCTGGTCTGATAAACTGATTCCGGTGGCAAATAGAAGAGCTTGGGCAAGAGCATCAACCTTTTCCCAACCAGGAATCCCTTTTGAGTCAGTTGATTTATCAACTTCAGTCTCTCCAGTTTCTTCCTCTTCTTCCAAAACCTCCACTTCTTGGACTGGGATGTCAAAATCAGTTGGAAGATCCTCTTCAATTCCTTCATCCTCACAGTCACAATCTTCTACAAGCTTGTCCACACTTTCCATGTCAAAGTCCATTTGGAGTTCTTGAAAGAGATATTCCACTCCAATGCACTCATTCGACACGGTATTCGGTGGAGGAACTGCATTGTACGGCGTTCCATACACATCTCTGTGGAGTTGATTAAATTTGGATAGCAGCTCCGAATCAAATGTTCTTAAGGACTGTAAGTTACAATCAGAAGCTGCATCCTTTCTTGCCCTGTTCCACCTTGCCAAACCGTCAATCAAATACGCCTGAAAATTCACAGCATTTGCACTTTTTCCAGGAATAAAATTGGGCAAGTGACAATGAAATGACTCCACAGAAGTGCTGCCTCGGGCGCATCGGTATACTGGTAGCATTCTATTCCCCTTCTTTGTTTGTTTTACTTGAGTGTAAAGCGAAACATCAGGATCTTGAATGCACTCGACATGTTTCTTTTGTTCCTCAATTATTGAAACCATGGATGGTTCTTCTTCTTTAAATAGAGGAACTCCCAACGTGTCGGTGACACCAGTATACGCCAATACAAGCTCTTCCAAACATTTCAAAGTGGTTTCGACTCCCTTTGTGCGCCTCCTACAATGCTTGGAGAGCTCGTCTTTCGTGATAGCCTTGACAGCTGCTTCACTGGACGGTGTTTTCACTCTCTTTGCTTGCAGTTCTTCCTTCTTTGCTGCAATAAGTTCTTGGTAGTCCTGCTTATCCCACTCAAAAATTGCAGCAGAGAGCTTTCCCATAAATGGACCGAATAGGGGATGCGCTTCTGAGGTACAACCAAGTGCAATCCTCCTCATGAAATGCCAGATGTCCAGCCTAACAACTATGCCATCCCATGATGAGAAAAGCTTCTCAAACTTTGACGGTCCTTCAGAACCGCAACAATTGTTGTCGGTATACAACACTTGTGGTGGTGGAACATTGGCATCTTTATACCTTTTCATGAGGCCATTTGCCATGACTTGTAAGCCATCATTTGATTCAGATGATGTCAAGACACATTGCAAGATGGCTCCGTATTCATTTCCCACATTTGTCACCCATGTCGCACTGTTCCTGGCCTCACCAGACAACTTCCTGAGGATCTTCTTTGTGGAGTCTATTTTTAATATTTCCCCAAAGACGCTGGTGATCTCTGCTTTGCACACATCCAGCCTGGACCATACATCCCTTGCATAAGCAGCAATGAACCATTGTGCCCTAGGAAGGTTCTGGAAGTGATTCGCTGTAGCGTACTCACACGATTGTCCATCACTTCTAAGGTGGCTCAACCTTTTATGTCCTTGACAATGGGTCAGGTACTCTAAATGCCTTCTCATCCACTCTTCACTATGCATTTCGTGGATAGTGTTTTGCAGCGCATGGGTACTGTTCCCAATAGTCCTGGACTTCATCAAGGAGATGACTGCCTTGTCACACGCGTAGTGGTAGGTGAGGACTGCTGGAAATTTCACTTTTAAGTGATAAGGCAACTGCCGCAGCAATCTGGAAGCAGTTGATACATACGTCTTCCCGCATGTGCAGGACAGAGCCTCAGTAGCAAGATAATAATAGTCCTTGATGTCTAATACAAGGCGAACTTTATTATGAATGCCCTTTGACTGTAAACTTTTACTGCAGTTTGGGCACCGGAAATCGTAGCTCCACATCATCCTCGGCATCCACAGAAAAAGTCTTCTTAAGAAATACTTGTCGGGTGTTGGTTTTGAAGTGCCATCACTCCGAACATCTGGTAGATGATTCCATAACTTCATAGGCTGCTGGAATCGACTACCACTCTTTGCACTGTTTGCAAAAACTTGCTTTCCAATCCACTGCATATCTGCAGGCTCCATATTTTTAGCCCAATATTTGGGCAGGCGCTGACTGTAGTCATTAGGCTGTCTGGGGAATTTAGAGGGGCTTTTAGGTGTTTTAGCAGGCTATACATAAAAAATGTTAAAACTGTTAAAGTTGTAGAAGTTCAAAAATAACATCAAACATAATAAAATTTAAATAAATCAAATAACAAACTATCAATACATGCACTGATATATATATATATATATATATATATATATATATATATATATATATATATATAAAACGTTAAAGTCAGTGCATGTATGTGTTAAGTATTATATAAAACAAGAAAAACACATTATTCAATACCACAATATTTCGACTTTTGCTAGTCTTTATCAAGTATATATCAAGTATATATACTTGTATAGTATATATAGTATAAAGCAAACATAATCTGCTGAAAAAAAGAGACTTGCATAGATGGAGATACATACTTAAAAAGTTTAAGACAAAATTTTCTTTTTGATTCAGGGAAACAACAATATAAATAAGTGAATGTACAGTTCAATACTATAATAACTACTTCATACCTCAGTTGCTTGGGCACTCTTATTTGCCACCGGACTTGTATCTATTGTCTAAAGAAAAAGAAATAAATTGTGTCTCATGTTTTTGATAAACCAGTGTTGCATAGATTAGTCAAACAAGTTCGCTTACAGGAGTTTTTGGTGGTGTGGTAGCAATTGGTGCCCCTGCCCCACTAACTGAGCTTGATGAGGCTACAGATGTATGTATTGTCTAAAAAGAAGATATGAATTTTCATATATATATGCAAATTTATTATTATGTTATATTATACCACAAAGTAACGAATAACTAACTGGCAAACTTTCAGCTGGCGGTACAGTTGTTGACGCTGGTGCAGATGCAGTAGCTGTAGTTGTATGCTTAGCCTATGAAATTACATATGATTGTGAATTTATAAAAGAACTATCATACATAGAATGCAAAAACACAATCGTTACATTGAGACTTACCGACAAAATCGGCCTAGCATAATTAAACCGACTCTTCAAGGTCACTGTGGACGAAGACGAAGATGTCGGTTTAGTTACTGTTGCTGTTGTTGTTGGTGGTGGTGGTGTAGTTGGCACCTTAAAATACCACAAGTAAAAGCTATAAACATATCAGGGTTTATTGTGTTATGCCTCCGCTGATAGCCACATTTTTACCTGATGGTAACTACAGGTGCACACCAGTGGTCGGCCGAAGAGATCCCTGCTTCCCCCACTGTTGAAAACAGGTCACTTCTCTATACTCAATAGAGAAGAGTGCCACACAGATGTAGTTGGTGGCTTCTCCCCCCGACCAAAATGATAATTCTTTTCCGCATAGGCTTTAAGGCGATTACGCCATACCGATGCGGGCAAACGATCTTTAGGCATTGTACGAATTCCAGACACTTAAAGGTAAGAAGGAGGATAGAACTTAGATTATATAACATCAAAAACAATAATGTAAACATAAACACAGAGTCGAAGCTTAACCTTCACCCCCTTCCCCCTACAAAATAACCGAAATTAAACCAGATCGAAGGTATAAACCAATGAGTAGTCCGATGATAAGACTCCCAACGACAATCACTTTTCCAATTTAATCAATTCCAAGCCAATATTAAAAAAATTGCACGTGAAACGTTCGAAATTCCCGCTCTCCGTGCCTAGGACGCCATCTTACCTTTCTTGGACTGCATTTCGCAGCACGTGGAGTTCGAAATGAGCTAATTGAAAAGATGGGAATTCTGTCCAATCAGAGGCCGTATCAGTTCCATTTTTCCCATTCTTTTGTTACGGCTTTTGTTTAAAATGGGAAAAATGGAACTGATACGGCCTCTGATTGGACAGAATTCCCATTTTAACAATAGAAGATATTCCCATTTCTGAGAAACCAATACGGAGGAGGTACGGCCATCGCAGCGTGCCGGTTTGCGCAGCAGAGGGGAGATGGACGACCGCGCCGACACTCGGGCTCTCGTCGGACTGTGGAAAAGTATCAGGGGACACCCGGGTTTAAACGGGGGACCTCTCGATCTGCAGTCGAATGCTCTACCACTGAGCTATATCCCCGAAGTGCTGCCAGGTTACACACGACGTGAGCCATCCGCCTCCTCGGATGTTAAGCAAGGTGTCTGCTACTGGCTGCATCAACGAAAACGTAACGCCTTCCCGCACCGGGAATCGAACCCGGGCCGCCTGGGTGAAAACCAGAAATCCTAACCACTAGACCATGCGGGAGTTGAGACAGTGTACCAGTCGTCACCGGTGACAGCTTGTCGTACGTACCGCGGTGGACAATGGGTTTCCAGTAGTTCTTCACGCAAAGTAAGTTGTCCAAGTGACCAACACGATGCACTACAGTAGTAGGCGGGAGGCATTATAGGCCCACTTTTCGATATTCATAATTTTATCGAGAATTTACTATATTTTTTAACAGTATGAAAATAAGGGGATTTCCCTATGACATTATTAACGTGAAACGCGTTAATAAGTGTTATCATGAAATTTCAATTGGTATAGAGGTTTGGTGTGTATCCCATCATCAGCTACGATTCTTTTGTCATAATAAGCGCTGAGACCTAGTTTCTTTTGTGTGTACGTGACGATCTTATGATTACTTACCCTAAACCCTGTATTTTGAGCCATGTCCTTACTACCATCCAAAGCTTCTTTATATCGCTGCCAACTCATTTCATTTTGCCTTTTTGAAATCCCCTTACAACTAAATTTTGATTTGCCTAAATCTTGATTCTCCGCAAAATAGCATTTACTCGTAAGAGCAATCATTCGCGTACCATTGAACTCCGCCTTGAATAAACCCGGTGTTCTATCGTGATATTTACTCGTACTCAAAAATTCTGCTTTACCTTGATTGAAATAATAATCCTTAAGTTCGGGTTTAACGATATCATCCAACGACTTAGACGAAAGAGCCATGTACATACTATCCGTATCCATTTGAATCAGCTCGAAATCTTTCCTATCTATATATTTATCGAGAAAGTCGTAGTAAAACTCAAGCATCCTCAGTTTAGCAAACTGATACACGGCGATACCACATTGATAAGGTCGATTTATATTGACTTGACGTTTTCTCTCTTTGATCTCAAATGTCTCATTAATGACTTCAAGATCGTCAAAGAAAGGGCTTCTGAACGCCTTATCGACATTTTCTTCTGATTTTGTGTACGTATTATTGGTATGTTTTTCGAGATCTTCAATCATTTTACCGTAGAACGAATTTCCTTTCAGTTTATGAGTGTCACCGAGTTGTTTTAATGCAGGGTTCGAATCACCATCTCGTCTCGCATCGGTTACTTCTTTAGGGAACCATTTGAAAGGTCTGCTCGCTGTATATTTCAGAATTTTATATACTCCAGTCACCTTCAAACCGTGATCTATATACCACTTCCACAACGGTGTATATAATAAAATCTTCTTTGCCTTACAAACCCCCAATAACTTTTTAGTTCCTTTGATACTCATCCTATTTGTAGCTGTTTGGTAGTCTTTCATATGTTGAGGTACTAATCTCTCAGGAATCTTATCGACAACAAACAGAGGTGAAAACTCTTCAAATTTAGCTTTTAGCTCTTCCGGAACACGAATATCTACCTGACAAAACCCAAAAATAGAACCGTCACACACACCCTCGGAAAATTTTTCTAAAAACTCCGGATCTGTAGGATTTTCGACCTCAATATAACTCTCTTTTCCACAAGGCATCTCCTGTCCCGAACAAAACAGATACAAACTATTCGCATCAAAACCAACAACAGACTCACAATCCCGAGCGTCTTTATATTTATGAGGCCTTATCTTTGACACACCTCTTTCGGCATATCTGGAAAACACAATACTCGGACCACCTACCATACCGGTTTTCAACAACTCATAAGCTTTGTTTTTCGGACACACCTCACAATTTTTTCGTATTTTTGAACAGTCTTTGCAACCTTGTTTATAACATTCCTTCGAACATTTACACTTACAAGGTTGCCCAGGTGCATACAAATCAGGCTCTCCTTTCTTTTTCATTTTCAACGCTTTGTTCAAAACATAAGTCATCGAAATTCCAGGAATAGATACAGCATCCTTCAACATATCGATATCGTCTCCATAATAATATTCTCGCGTCTTCTCCAAAGCTTCCACAAACGGTACAACATCAGCCAAGTTATATTCTTTTAACCAATCCAACATGGTAACACATCCACGTTTCTCAAATTCAACCTTAAAGTCTTCATATTCTTGAGGAGTGATCAAAATCTTTTTCTTGAGACTCGAGTAAAAGTCTTCATATTTCACAGTGCCTATGTGAGAAAGTTTCTCAAAACTGTCTAACCATTTATAAGGAAAGACGAGTTTTTGTTCTTCACAATTGTTTGCTTTACACCAACCGTCAAAAGAAAGACCGGGTGCAAGATAAGATTTCACATCTAAAAGTTTGAACTGACCGGTCGTCAAGAACATGTAGCTGTTTTCTTTCTTAGCCACAGAGATTGAACCGGCCTGTTCTGTCATATGATTAACGAAGTGCTTCTTGATCATATTCAGATCGTATTTGCCGCTATTGAAACCTAACACAGGAACCTGATTACACCAAGCTTCGTGTCGTGTAACTACGGACGATGGAAGCGAATCTTTGTCGGGCAAATAATATTCTTCACTTACACATTTCGAGATGTCCACCCACCTGTTTTCTAAATCTAAAATAAAGTCTTTGATGAGCTTTTCCGGATCTGGATTTACAAGAAAGGTGGGTTTATTTGTAAAATTATCGGTAATAGCAACGCTGACTGCGATATGTTTAGTGTCAAAAGTCAGATCACTCGTAACTTGTTGGTCGAGTTTATGGAGTATCGTTTCGAAATCAAACACGATAAAGTATGGGTATGGAACAAACTTCTTTTCAAGCTCAACGGTACTCAACTCCGGTATTTCACACTCCCAAACTGAAATAACATCATAACCAAGACTCCTAATTTTTGTCTCCATGTCGAGTGTAGCTCGATATTTTTTCGGATCACCATTTATACAAGGACATCCATGCCATTTACAGCCATAATATTGATAGACAGTATTACTTTCAGGTTCATATCCATCCACAAGAATCTCGCGATTGTTAATCTTCACACACCTCTCACCACCATGACCACAAAGAGCGTGATGAATATGTTTACCTGTGATTTCAGATTGTTTTTCAATCCATCGACAACCGACATAACTGAACTGGGTGTTACCTCCATAGAATACCTTCTCAGAACTGTTCATGATATGCTTAAACTTTTCTCCTTTGCATATCAACTTGGTTTTCCCTCCCGAACAAAGGTTTTCTGTTACGTGTCTATTATAATTGTTGTGTCGTTTGAATCTCTGTTCGCAAGCGGCACATTCCCAGTGTTGTGTCAAACCTTCAAGATCTTTTATGTAGAAGCAATGACCCTCGTAGAGACCAATGTCAACACAAGGTAAACTTTTTCTGAACTGGTTTTTACCAAACACCAATTTCCAAAGCTGTTGGTTTTTCGGCTCATATAGACGGATGTTGACATTAAACTGTTTGGCAAAACCTTCAAAATCAACAAGTTTTATAGCTCGTACATCCTTAACTTTTAGGTTCTGATCATCATAAAAATCTCGAGCTAGTTCTAACGCTTTGCTAGTAGTGCGTTTAGCAGGTCTTTGTTTGTTTTTAGCATACCCAAAGTAGATAGCAAGACATCTCCATACACACAGATTGTCGTTTTTATCATCTATCGCATGGATACATCTTTTCTCACGAAGCCAATCAGGCAGAGGACCACAACCCATGAGCGGTTCATTGCTGTGTATGACTTTTATGATAATTCGAGTAAACTCAACCCGCCCCTGATAGACACCCGGACTATCAAAAACCTCGGCTGCGGGTAGATATGCTTTAGACCAAACACCATCATCGTCCAAATCTAACCTTCGACTCTCACATCGTTTGATATACTCCTCGATTGCGGATAAACTTGTATAAGTACCTTCTCCAGGAAGTGTCTTTTCATACTTTACAAGTTCCCCATTTCCCCGATAAATTTTAGCGGTAAAACTGTAAACAATCCTCGAACGCATTTCGATATCTTCTCTGATTCGGTTGAAAATCATATTTGATAGGTCTGAATTCAAATTACCGGTAACCTCATACCTGTCCATTCTTGGATAGCTTTCAATCAAGTTGATTTGTGGTCGTTGATCTAATTCTCGAACAACATTATCATCCTCATCTCTCTCTTTTCTAACCCTTTTATACAGATTGAGAATCTTATCTTTCAAAGTATTGAAAGCTTTACTCGTTCTCTTCTTAATAGGTTCAGGTACATAATTTACTAACCAATCTCTCCATTCATTCAACTTGCTTTTCACAACAGATCGAGATTTTCCCATCTCTTGCTGCTCAAACAAATCCATATCTTGTTGGGTAGGAATAAATGGAACAGGTCTTGGTGGTGGAACAGGTCGGTTAAACCTAGTAGGTCTTGGTGGTGGAACAGGTCTTGGTGGGTTTGTTATTAATTCGATCAACTCAGCCTTTCTGAGTCTTGAGTAGCCATGTAGGCCGCGTTCTCTAGCAAGAGCTTTTAATTCAACAACAGTATTTTTAGTAGCCATGTTGTAATATATATATATATATGAGATTAGCTTCCTTTAACTCATATTATAATTATATTTTTTCAAACGATCTAGTTAACATTTGTTACTCGATTTAAGTAACAAAAAAAAACACCATCTCAAAGTTAAACGAACCATCTTTCTCTTATCGTTTTGACTCTTTTTATACCTTCTATATTTTTCTTCGTTGTTAGATAACAGTTTGAAAAGCGTGTATAAAATGCTTGTTTCGTATCAGGATCGAGAATATAAGATGGATCCTTATCATTCTTTTCAAGTACCTCAAGCATTTTAGCTTTGTTCATTTGCTTAACATATTTTATTTTTCGTGATGCACATAATTTTACTAACATATTATAAGTCTTGATCGGTAATCTGATTCTGTTTTGTCGGTCATGTTTATGCTTTATTCTATATATAAAGAGATAAAGTTTTAACCCACTTTTTGATATCACTTTTTACAAAAATGAGCTAAATAAACGTTGTTTATAAATAAAATGTCAGACACTAAACTTCAAGAGATTTATTATCAACCTCAAAACTTATGGAAAGGACAAAAGGCTGTTCGCAATCTAAGAGGATTTGGTTTCAAACCGAAGGAAATTAAGAAGTGGCTATCAAAACAAGCTTTGTGGCAAGTACATTTACCCGCACCGAAACACGTTGAACGTTCACATTATGAAGTGACTAAACCGAATGAGATTCATCAATTTGATATATTGTATATGCCTAGTGATATGCTATATGGTAATAAATACAAGTACATCTTATCCGGTATCGATGTTGCTTCACGCTATAAGGTGGCTCGACCTTTGAATACTAAGAGAGCGAAAGAGGTTACCGATATGATAAGAGATATCTATAGAGTTGGACCCTTAAACTATCCAAAAGTATTTCAATGTGATAACGGTTCAGATTTCAAAGCCGATGTGACAAAGCTGTTGGAGAAGAATAACGTCGAAATTAAAAGAGTAACTACTAAATATAAGCATACCCATACAGCGTTTGTCGAGGCGTTGAACAAGATACTTGCCGAAAATTTATTCAAAATACAAGATGCTCAAGAACTGAATGATTCGGAAAAGGTATCATCTACGTGGGTCAAATATTTGTATAAACTTGTGGATAGATTAAACGATACGAAGACTCGGATGATCGATATGAAACCGAAAGATGCTATTAAAATGAAAGAGGTAACTCTCGCTAAACGAGAGAGCTATCCACCTGAAGTAGAGCTACCTCAAGATGGTTTTTATAGATATCTATTGCAATCGGGTGAAGAGCACGATGACCATCGAAAAAGAGCAACAGATAGAATATGGTCAAAGAAGACATACAGATTGAGTGAGGTAATAGATCAACCAGGTAACCGTGTACTATATTACCTTCAAGATGCACCTGAACGAGCTTTTGTGAAAGAAGAGCTGATGTTGATACCTGAGGATACAGAGCTACCTCCTGATTATGTGCAAGGTTGGTGAACCGTAAATACAAAGTATCTTTACTAGAAACAAGTAAAGATGAGTCGTCTAGCGACGAGGTTTAGCGCCACATAATGTCATAATCAAAGAATTGTCTTTCTGGATTCTTTTCAGATTGTTTGAGCCCCCTCGGTCTGACAAAGGCTTCTCTAGAATTCCAACCATAATCCTTCAATTCAACGCAAAGTCTTGTAGGTAACCATGTCTTATATAAGTTTTCTGTTCTATCTTGGACCTCTGCATACATAGCTGTTCCAGAACCAAATTCAGATGCAGGTGTGTCTATCTCACCTACAGATTTAACATGATAAATCACGTTTTCAGATAGCTCTCTCCACTTTATGATCGGAATAATTTGTTCCATGTTTTGTTCAAATGTTTCAACTGTTGGAAATTCCATTGTCTATATACTTGTTTCATATCTTTTTATATCAGTTTTTTTGTGTGTACGTGGTAAGTTTCTATTACATAACAAAATTCTCAAATAACACGTAAGCAGTTTTAAATATAATTTCGAATTTATTAATAAATACGAAATTACGGATATGGATTATAAAGACGAGGACGTTATTTGTAATAGCGGTTTAATTATAAAAGATATGTTAGAGAATAGATTTAGTTGTTCTTGGTCAATAACATTTCTTTGCTCCGATTTGGTAGAAGATAAATATTCATACAACGAAGACTCTGGTGATATCGATATTACATTTTCAGAAGATGATAACGATATCGCATTTTCAGAATATATCGGAGATTTTAAATTTAACTCATCTAAATATCATCAAAACTGCTGTAAAGAGATTGTTATGTCTTCGAGTAAAAAAAAAAAAGGTTACTTTTAAAAACGATGATGAATTGACAAACGTTCGTTATATGATCGCTTGGGATCATGCATATAGAAAATCTCGTAAAGGTGACTGGATGAGGTTCGCTATCGATAGAATACGTTTTCAAAAGAGAATAGAGAATATCGGTATAATTTTAGAACCTGTATTGAGAATAAATAAAAAATTATAAATATTTAAATATTAGGGGTTTTCCCTATTATTAAAAACAAAACTCCCTTAGGAGAACCCTCTAGGTTTTTGTTGTTGTTGTTGTTGTTGTTGTTGTGATACCCTAGAGGGTTTTTAATTCATTGTCTTCGATCTAACCGGCACTCCACCCTGGGTTCTCCAATCCACCAGCTCTGAGCTCTACCCCTAGATCTTAGACTATTTGTGTGACTACTTACGAACTCCGACTACTACGCACGCAATGGCCCTTCATCTTCTGTTCGAGTTGTTACGTCTAGTCACATTGTTTTTCCCGACAACTTTTGGCACATTTTGTGGTGAATACCGGGAGCGGACGGCACCATCCAGTTCCAATCTAGCCGCTCCACTAGACCTTCCCTTTCCGGCAGACTCTGTCGCCTGTTCACCACAATTTTCAAATTATTCCGCTCTTGGGTTTTATATCATTCATTTAGACTTCAATGTCTGCTTGTGGTGTCTCTCGGAACGCTATAATTTTCTTCGATTTGACAATAACCAGTGATTTATCACTCAGTTTGAAGTCTACCAGCTCTGTTCTAATATATCCAACGCAAGTGCGCTCTCAATGCAAGTTTCTTTTTCAATCAGGATCGAGTGGGGGTTGAACTAGCGATCTCATGTTTTCAACTTTTACATTGTAAACACTACACATGATTTCACATCATTTATGTTAGCTTAAAAATATGCTAGGAATGCATTGTTTATTTAAATGTGATTGACATCTAATTGACGTCAATCCTTATTTCTTTCAAAACAAGATCATCTAAACACATACCATATGCTAAACATTGTTGTTATCGCTAAAATCAAAGCAATTTTCTCGTCTTCATGAGATGGGGGAGAATGAGTTATACTATGACTCACTTTTGGGTGTTCTATGTGCCCAACTTCCTTTTGTGAATTTTTATTTTTTGTTTGTGTCACCTTGTTTGAAATATGATGCTCTTGTATAACATTAATCATTTTATTTCTTCCAAGGCTTAGGTTATCATTAGATATTAGAATTTTGTTATTGTAACCAGACACCCCTGACTTGATGTTTAGATTCATGTCACTAGGTAACATGTAAATACCTTGTCCAACTGAATAATCAACTTTACTTGAAGCGTAATTTAAAGTATCCTGATAACGTTTAATATCTTCCTGAATATCGACTCTGCGGTTAACAATGTCTTCAAAGTTGTTCATAAAAACTCTTTGAGCTGTCAAAGCGCTCGAATTATTACCCAGTATAGAAGAACGAGCAGAGGCTTGGGAACTAAGAATAAGATAGGCATATGCTTTAACACTTTCTGAAATCATGAATAAACCCGGCTTGGTGAAACCTTGAGACTTCTCTACAATCCAACGTATCATGGAATCATTGGTGAAGTAACTCAAACATGGTGTAGGATAATCTTTGCGCTTTAGCTGATATGAACTGAAAAAATATTGCCCTTTGTATTTTTTAGGATTAGAATCGACGCCATATTCACTACAGATTTTTAGAAACTCTTCTTTGTTATAAGGATTATCGTATTGGTTGAAACCGTCTTCAAAAGGTAGAGGTGTCTGCAGACGCTTAATGATTCGTCTAATGTGATAATAGACGTGAAAACGATATACCGATCTGATCATAGGAGGTCCCTCTTTCAGGTGTTCAGAACTGACTCCACAAGCGCTTGAAGCACACCAAGTGACAAAATTGATCTGAGTTTGCCATCATTTAAACGGTTGTTCCTGCCAAATTTTCATACGTTGATCATTTTCATCCATTTCGTAATTAGTAAATATATTTGGAAAAGTTGCGGGGAAAGAACCGTTCTCAGAGACAATAATTGTTTGTTTGTATAAATCTTTAGCATTCAATATCTGGAGGTCTTGTCCTCCATTTGGCTTATAAGCCGCGTTGGGATTATATTTAAAAATATTCTCCATTATTATTTAATAATATTATCTTATATTTAATACAAGAAAATGTATATCACAGTAAATCTCGTAAGGGGTGAGAAGACCATATATCTACCTTACTCCATTCGAAATATAGACGGTTCGAAAGAGATCGCATTATTTGAGATATTTGCAGACACCGTCACCTATCAAATCACAACACCGATAACATTGAAAACGTCTGACGATGGGAAAGCTGAAAAGTCGATACCAAAACGAACATTCACGAGTAGGGAATTGAATTCCTTTTTAGCAGGTGCCTTTTTAGAAGGCGATATAGAAATTAAATCATTAGCAAAATACCCTCAAATAATCAAAACAAATACGCTAGCTAAAATAACCAAAATGAATTTACATCTCTCTGAACTCGACAACACTCAAAATTTTGCGGATGGAAAGCTAAGTGATATTCTACTAACCGTTCCCATCGCTAAATATAGTGACTTTACACATACTGAGCCTAAAAATCCTCATTATAAAAAACTAAAAAACGGTGTATTCCAGTCTCTCACGTTGAGACTGACAGATCAGCATGGGGGTATACTAAGTGAAGATCTGGGTACAACCGTTGTTTTGCACATTCGCTAAAACGAGATAAAAAGTAAAAATTAATTATATATCATAATTAATAATGGAGTATGGAAAGAGGTTAAATCCAGAACGTTCACTTAGAACTGCCCGCGGTGTAAAAGGTTCTCGTCAAAAAGTAATTGTCACACACAATCCGAGTGAGATCGATCAAAATCAGCTATTATTGGTTAGGTTTCCAAATTTAGGAAGTGATGATGTTATTATTCCAGGAACAGCTAATCTAAGTTTTGATATTGAACTCGAATCGAAAGCTGACTCAAAAAGAACATTGGTCAGTAACATTGGAAGAGCTATCGTTAAGAAGTTGGCTGTCAAGTTCGAAGGTAACGAGATATTGAGTATCGATGACTTTGATCTTTTTGGGTGTTACAGAGATTTATGGTTAACCAAGTTTGAAAAGAGAAACGCGATAAGACAGGGTATCATCATCGACGATGGGTGTACAGAGAATTGTATGAAATTGAGGATTGGTGCTTCAGATAAAGACACCTCTGATGCAGAAGACAAGGCCATTGCTGACACCTATAAAAACAAGTTTGTCATTCCACTCGACTTTGAGATGCTAGATAGTACTATTCCATATTATCAAGCGGGTTTAGGGAATAGGTTATGCTACGAGATCACATTTAACGACTATAACCGAGTTATCTATTCTGACCCTCTAGATACTGCCGCAGGTCAAAAACGTAACCCAGATGGTAAATACAAAATATCTAACATCTCACTTGAATATGAGCTTGTGACACAACCCACGTTGGCTAGACAAATCGCTTCTGAATATCAAAACATGGCTTTGCTCTATGATAGGATTTTGCGACACAGACAAATTAGAGTAAACAAATCAGACACAACATGGAATTGGTCATTCAACACACCTGCCAAATCTTTGAAGGGTATCTTAGTTCTATTTGAAGAAGAAAAATCCTACAAACGAGAAACCTGCAAATTCTACAATCCAAAGATCAAAAAGGTATCTGTCATCGTCGAGGGTAAGCCTAACCAACTTTTTGCTCAAGGGATGCAGCCGTTTGAACAATACAATGAGATTTGCAAGTATTTTGCTGAAGGAAAACCAAAAGATACGTCGGTGAAAACCGAAAGCGCTTGGGATTACATGATGTAAAAGTCTCTGATTACTTGACAAACAAGTATGCTCTATGGTTAGATTTCAGAACAATTGATGAGAATGCCTTGCATGGGACCGGTCGAAGGATTGAAAATGCGAGTGAAGGTATCACTTTACAGATTGAAAAGACCGCTGAAACTGCAGGAAACTTAAACGCATATATATATCTAATAATGGACGCTCAATTAAATATTCAAAACGGAGAATTTATGTCTGCGTTATATTAAAATGGACACACTTTACATGAAAGAACCTCACACGGCATTATTCGTCGGACCAATATCGTGCGGCAAAACGGATCGTGTTGTAAAATTATTAGAAAATCAATACTATGATCACTTTGATTTCATCGTGATTATATGTCCCACCTTGAGGTGGAATCAGACTTACAGAGATCGGAAGTGGTTCTGGAATGACAGCTATGTGATTTTAATTGAGCCGGAAGGATCTTTGTATGAATATATTAAGAAAATGGACTTCTTTTGCGCCGGATACAAAACCTTATTCCTCATTGACGACATCATAGCTGATGAAAAATTGGACAAAAAGAGAAACCCTTTGCTCGAGTTGGCAATTAGCGGCAGACATCGAAATCATTCGCTATGGTTACTCACACAATCATACACAGCTATACCTAAAAATTTACGACGGCAAGCTAAAATGTTATATGTGTGGTACCCAAAAGATAGAAACGATCTAGCCACTATTCATGAAGAGAACGATGTCATTGAATCGCAAGAAGAATTGAAAAATGTCAAGGAAAAACTGAAAGAAGGGAAACACGCATGCCTAGTCATGAGAATGGAACACCCAAGAACGCACGTGATTTGTTAAACAGGTTGATATATTTGTTACAAGACTCTTGTAACAAAAGTATAAGACTTGCAAGACTGTTATAAGAGTGCTATAGCAGTGCTATACATCAAATTTCAACAAAGCTATAAGAAAATAGCAAACTCTTATACAACAAATTACATCAAAAGTATAAGAAGATAGCAAACTCTTATACAACAAATTACAGCAAAATTATAAGAAGATAGCAAACTCTTATACAGCAAATTACAGCAAAATTATAAGAGAATCTAAGAAAATTATAACAAACACAACAAAATGATAGAATATGTCAACTTCATGTTATTAAGCATACTGCTGATCTCGCTATTTTGTTTTTATTCTGTATTAAAAAAATACCTCTCCCTAATAAAAATGGCGGAAACAGCGATCGATAATTTAATCAACCAGAGTTATGATGTTCCGGGTGAATTTCCACCTTCAGATGGTAAAAGACAAAAATTACTTGAGTGTGTCTTAACTGGAAATAGCAAGCTATACTTAGGGAAAATGTACACGGAAGAGCAAATTAACAAACTCAAAGATGAAGAGGTAGAAAAACTTTTTAGTATTTACGAGGCTAAACTATCAGGTCAAATGGTAAAATCCTTGGGGAAATCACTGATACGCATTTATTCGATGGAGGCTTGTACAACGTTAGGAATAAATAATCAAGAAGCGCTGAGCAATGACCTGGAAACTGACCCCTTCTTAAACTCTGCCCTTCAAAGATTTACATGCGACTTATATTATAAATTCGGTTCATTATTAGCACCACTCAGTGTTGGACTTATTACTGGGAGGCATTATATCAATGAAAGAAATTTAAATAAATCCGATGATAATATAAATACAGCAGATAATAAAAATGTCAGAAGAACAGACTCCCATTCAAGTGACAACGAAGAATCCAAAAAAGGTTGAAGCGGGTAAGAAGTTGGCGGAATACAACCGTAAAAAACGAGAACAATTAAAACAAGTGTCATCTCAAAAAGAAATGGAGAAGCCTCAGGCTTCTCTCACCAAACCAAATGAACAACCTATGAACTACACATATGGTGTAGATGGAATAATAGCTCTCGGTTTAGTTGGTGGATTTGCTTATTTTGTGTATAAAAAGAAAGAGCAAATATTACCCCGTGGGTCACCATTCACCCCCCTTCCACAAAAATCTAAAATACCAGTGAAAATCAATAAACATGAAATGGAATAAAAAGAAAAAAATGTATATATAACAAACATGGACAAGAAAAGTATCGTCAACGATTTATATCACTCATCAGTCGTCTGCGTTTTCGCTATCGGCTACTCTATGCTAGGAAAAAAGGTGTTAAAAATGACACCTCCCTCTATTCAAAAGTTCGACTTGGAAGATACGGGAAAACTAGTTGCCATTATCGCCGCTAGTGAAGTGACAAAGGAATACTTAATCAAACAAAAGATTTTGCCTGAAAATATCAATATCTAAATATGGCTTCTATCGCAATGATGTTAGGTAGAGCTTTGGCTAACGCTATGGCTTTCACAGGATCAAGCTATCTGTTTTCAAGTTTATCCAAAGACAGAATCGATAGGGAAAGAAAACGTCATGATTTGGCCATAGAAAAATTACAAAAAGCACAGATTGAATGGCAGCAAAAACGACAGGAAAGAATCGATTTTATCAATAAGCAGCTCATGCTCGAAAAGAAGGCTGATTCAAAATTCGTAGAACTAAATGATGCAATGAGAGAGTACAATAGAGTATTTAGTAATCATCTTGAACCGCTACCACGAGAGCCTGTATTGAGCGACTTTTATACACCGAGTCATGATCAACATGAAAGAGAATTGGCTTTTATAGCTCTGAGTATGCTCGGTATTGGTGGTGCTGTGTGGTATTTTGAAAGATGAAGACCATCAACAAAAATTATGTTACACGATACATGTAACATATACACTTTCAGATGGTTACCGTCTAGTGACAAGGTATGTATAGATCAACCCTACAATCAGAGCCCATAAATTTTGACTTAACCAACCTACAACTTCTTTTGCTCTAGTGAGTATCCACGATACGATAGACCCAATTATTCCTGGTAAAGCCTCTGCCGCTTTAGATGCTAATCTACCTGGAAGTGATGCTAACGCCTTGAGTTTATTTTTTATCCATTCCTTTGCATCGTCCTTTTTATCACCATCTTTGTCAGGATTTTGTGAAGAGCTTCCAGCTGCTGATCCTCCCGGTAACAAAGCTTCCACAAGGACACCGATAGCCATACCAAACGCTGTCAGAATGCTAACGATTGTGATACCTTGTTCACGGAATAGTGTTCGTATCCTTTCACCTAATGAGGTATCTTTGTCGAGGACTTTAGCAATGGTTTCTTTGATGCTCGTAACTTGACTGTTTAGTTTGCCTTTGAGAATATTAATATTCTCTTTCCTAGCTTTCAACTCTTCACGTAATCCCTCCATTCTTTCTTCAACCTCTTTTCGTTGTTCATCTGTGTATGTTGTATCACATTCCATTTCTTCCAACTTGTTTTTCTCCTTATCAAAATGCTGTTCTATTCGAACCTTTTTTGCAACCTCTTCCTGAAGACCTCCTCGTATGGTTCTCAGCGCTTTATCCAATCCTAACAGCTCACGCACAGGATATTCAAATAGATCGCCGGTCTGAGTTGTTTCATGATCGACCGATTGTTGTCTAAGCGCTGAAATTAAATCTTCCGTACTGTTTGCAATGTTCCCCGTAATCTCTACAAGCTCTACATCACTCGATTTTGTGATTTTAGATGATGAAAGGAGTTCTTCTTGTATTTTGTTTAGCATAACTGCTTGTCGTGCTGTTATTTTGCTATCTATAGGTATATCAAACCCTAAACTACGTAACCCCTTCTTAACCAATATTCGAGCTATCTCTCCGGTAGCCTTTAGTATTTTTTCGCTCGGTATTGTCTTTGTAGCATAATTCACCATCTCTAATTTCAAACTGATCGGTATATAACACCTTAGGGTATTGCTGGAGCCTTTCAGATAATCTTTTGTATATATCACCAACAAAATTTTTCAAAAGTTCAATTTTCTGATCTCCACCACCAAATGAGGTTTCACCCGTCGCTCCGCGTGTATCTATTTGTTCACCACCCGAAGTTGGTATGAGAGGAAACGTCTCATCGGTTGTTTCATCTGTCGTCATACCATGTTCTCCAAAAGGATCTATGTCAATGTCTGCAATTTTATTTATTTATTTAGAGGATAATTTATTATTATTTATTATTATAACATAATCTCTCTCTCTAAATATGACTGATTCAATATACCCAAAACTACCCACTGCTCCTGAGGATTTGAATGAGCAGGAAAAGTTCAATGCGAGTATAGTAAACTCCGAATTCGAAGAGTTGAGAAAACTAAAGGATAAATTTAGCATCAAGCTCAAGAGATATAGCAAGGCTATAGAACGATCGATGCTACTAAATGCTAGCTCAAGCGCTGTAACCATTGGCTCTGGCATCGGTTCAATTGCAACAGGGGCTACTATTATCGGAATACCTATTTCTGCAGGATTAGGTGGTGTAGCCTTAGCCGGCTCTATTTGTACCGGTCTTACCACAGCTTTCGTCAAACGATATCAAAAGAAAGTAGAAAAAGTCATAAAATTATATGATATTGTTACATCCTCAATCGCTGTGTTCGAAACTAACATAAGTCAGGCGCTGACTAATGGGAGGATCAATCTCTCCGAGTTCCAGGTTTTGCAGGGAAAATATTACAGCGCTTTACAAAAACTCAGCTCTATAGATAGAAAGATGGATACCGAAGCCCAAAATCAATTTCAAAAAAGTTTGATGGTAGAACTTCAAAACCTGAAAAAGTCCATAACCGAAAATGGTTACTAGTATGTGTGGTTATGTGCTAGTCAATTTGAAAAAAAATTATATTTGAAACTGATATAAAAGAGATATAATCGCAAGTATATAAGACAATGGAATTCCAACAGTTGATACATTTGAACAAACAATCAAGCAAAACAAAACAAATCAGAGATCATAAAGTGGCGAGAGCTACCTGAAAACGTGATTTATCATGTTAAATTTTTTCTACAAAAGCTATGTATGCAGAGTTGAAAGACGGAGCAGGAAATATATATAAGGTGTGGTTGCCTGAAAGACTTTTCATTGAATTAAATGATTATGGTTGGAGCTCTAGAGAGGCCTTTGTCAGACCGAAAGGTCTCAAACAATCTCAAAAGAATTCAGAAAGACAATTCTTTGATTATGACATTATATGGCGCTAGAAAATCTCGTCGATCATCTTTACTTGTTTCTAGTAAAGATACTTGTTGTACGATTCACCAACCTTGCACATAATCAGGAGGTAGCTCTGTATCTTCAGGTATAATATCAGCTCTTCTTTCACAAAAGCTCGTTCAGGTCCATCTTGAAGGTAATACATTACACGGTTACCAGGTTGCTCTATTACCTCACTCAATCTATATGTCTTCTTTGACCATATCTATCTGTTGCTCTTTTTCGATGGTCATCGTGCTCTTCACCCGGTTGCAATAGATATCTATACAAACCATCTTGAGGTAGCTCTACTTCAGGTGGATAGCTCTCTCGTTTAGCGAGAGGCACCTCTTTCAATTTGATGGCATCTTTCGGTTTCATACCGATCATCTGCGTCTTCGTATCGTTTAATCTATCACAAGTTTATACAAATATTTGACCCATGTAGATGATACCTTTTCCGAATCATTCAGTTCTTGAGCATCTTGTATTTTGAATAAATTTTCAGCAAGTATCTTGTTCAATGCCTCAACAAAAGCTGTATGGGTATGCTTATATTTAGTAGTTGCTCTTTTAATTTCAACATTATTCTTCTCCAACAATTTTGATACATCCGCTTTGAATTCTGAACCGTTATCACATTGAAATACTTTTGGATAGTTTAAGGTCCAACCTTGTAGATGTCTTCAATCATAGCGGCAACCTCTTTCGCTCTCTTAGTATTCAAAGGTCGGGCCACCTTATAGCGTGAAGCAACATCGATACCAGACAAAATGTACTTGTATTTATTACCATATAGCATATCACTAGGCATATACAATATATCAAATTGATGAATCTCATTCGGTTTAGTTACCTCATAATGTGGACGTTCGATCCTTTTCGGTGCGGTAGATGTACTGCCACAAAGCTTGTTTTGATAGCCACTTCTTAATTTCCTTCAGTTTGAAACCAAATCCTCTTAGATTGCGAACAGCCTTTTGTCCTTTCCATAAGTTTTGAGGTTGATAATAAATCTCTTGAAGTTTAGAGTTTGACATTTTTATTTATAAACAATTTTTATTTTATTACATTATGTAAAAACAAACAAAAGTGGCTTAAAAGTTTTATCTCTTTATATAAAGAATAAACATGACCGACAAAACAGAATCAGATTACCGATCAATGGGTTTAATTGTAAGCTTATGTGCATCACGAAAAATAAAATATGTTAACCAAATGAAAAAGCTAAAATGAGGTACTTGAAAAAATGATAAGGATCCATTGTTTCTTTGTGATCCTGAAATGAAACAATTATTTTATACACGCTATTCAAACTGGATAAAAAACAACGAAGAAAAATATCAAAGGTATCGAGAGATAAAAGAGAAGAGAAGGATGGCTCGCAAACAAAATAGATTGGCTCGTTCATCCTTGTAAGGGTGTTTTTTTTTTGTTACTTAAATCGAGTAACAAAAGTTACCTAGAGGGTTTGAAAAAATGATATTTCAATATGGCTTAAAAAGAAATCATGATCACTTATATATTACACAACATGACTTCACGAAATACTGTTGTTGAATTAAAAGCTCTCGCAAGAGAACGCGGTCTACAGGCTACTCGAAACTAAGAAAGGTGAGCTCGTTGAATTATTAGCTGGCCACCAACGAGGAATGACCAACCTATTCCACCACCAAGATCTACTAGGCGATTCAAACCGGTCCGACCTGTTACAATTATTCCTAACCGACAAGACATGGATTTGTTTGAGCAGCAAGAAATGGCAAAAAATAGACCTCAGGTAAAAAGCAAGTTGAATGAATGGAGAGATTGGTTAATAAATCATGTACCTAAACCTATTCGTGAGAAAGTGAGTAGCGCTTAGAGAGATGAAGAAGAAGATTCTCAATCTCTACAAGAGGAAGAATGATGATGAAAAATTAGTGAAACCAAAAGCGTTTGTCCCCATTGAAACGGCGTTTGAGGGTTCTTACAAAAGGTTCAAGATAAACTCAGATGGAAAAAAGGACGTTGATTCGTTTCTCGAAAAGGTTCGACCCATTTTAAGTGATCTGATTATGAGAGAACTCAAAAACAAAAAATCAATAAAAATTCAAGCAACTGTGTGGATCAAATGGAGAAAGGAGGATTTATCCAATCCTGAAGCGACTATGATAGGCGTTCAATAGCAATATGGAAACAATTCATAGTGAAAGCGATATATCTGATGTTGTAATAAGATGTTCAAAAGATAATCGAACAGGTTGAAAACCCTGCGTTACCTCAATCCGGCTTTGTTATCGATAAGATTTTAAATATTGATGTGGACTTTCACAAGCTAAAATTAACGAGAGGCAGCTCTTACTTGCCGCTACCTGAGAATTTCAGTGGTAAGAAATCAGTGATCAATCCGCATAACGAAGATGATGAAGAGTGCTTCAAATGGGCTGTTACTGCTGCTTCACAATGATTAAGAAAGATCCAAAGGATAACGAATCTCAAGAAACACGTTGATAATATAATTGGAAGGGTTTATCGTTTCCAATGGCGCTAAATAAAATAGATTTGTTTGAGAGGAGGAACCCTGATATCGCTGTGCATGTTTTGACAAAAGACGAGAAAGAAGGTATCTATATGTGTCGTAAGTCGAAGCATCTTGATCGCAAAGAAACGGTTGTTTTGTTTTTACTATGTGAAGAGGAAAAGAGACATTATATAGCTGTAAAGAACTTGAGTGGTGTCTTGAGTAAGGTCAACTCGAAGCACAAAATAAAGAACATTATTGCTTGAATTGTCTCAATGGATTCTCAAGTGGGAAACACGAGATGAACACTTTCAATATTGTAAAAATAACGATGTCGCGAAGATTGAGATGCCAAATGAGGGTAGCACCGTTAAGTTTCATGACGGTCAGTACCAGCTCAAAGCTCCTTTCATAATGTATGCTGATTTCGAAGCTTTGTCAAAAGAGGTTTGTGAAGAACCGCGTAGCGTAGTGGATCATCCACTAAAAAGGTTGGTATACATATCCCCACAGGCTTCTGTTGTTATAGCAAATTTGCTCATGGTGAAGTTTCAGACCCTCTAACGCTTTATCGTGGTGAAGACTGTGTTTTACGTTTTGTAGATCATGCGGTAGGTGAAGTGAAAAGGCTATACAATATGTTTCCTAAACAGAGAATGCGAGACCTCACATATGAAGAGGAACAGGGATTTATCGATTCTGATAAGTGTCACATATGTATGAAAGAATTTGAAAAAGATAACATTAAGGTTAGGGATCACTGTCATTTTACTGGTAAATTTCGTGGAGCTGCACATCAGTCTTGTAATCTCCGTTATAAAGTGCCTAAATACATCCCGATCGTCTTTCACAATCTGAGCGGATATGATGCTCATCTGTTTATCAAAGAACTAGCCAAACAGTATGGAGATGAAGGGATTGCCGTCATCGCTGAAAACAAAGAAAAATATATCTCTTTCCTGGATGTTAAGGTTGGTGAATACACTGACAAAAATGGGGAGACTAGGGTTCAAAAGATACAGTTGAGATTCATCGATAGTGTGCGTTTCATGGCTAGTAGTCTGGATAACTTGGTAAACAATCTATCGACGATCAGTGTAAAAACCTTCGAAAATTCTTCAAGGGTGATGAGCAATTCAAACTATTGAGAAGAAAAGGAGTTTATCCTTATGAATCATTGATTCTTTTGATAAGTTTAACGAAACTAAGCTCCCACCGAAAGATGCTTTTTACAGCAAGTTGAACATGAAAGGTATCAGTGATGCTGATTATACGCATGCGCAGAAGGTGTGGAAACACATGAAAAATAAAAATATGGGTGCGTATCATGATCTCTACCTCAAGACAGACGTTCTATTGCTTGCTGATGTTTTTGAGACTTTTAGGGAAACATGCATAACAAACTATAAACTGGATCCTGCACATTTTTACACTGCTCCAGGACTAGCTTGGCAAGCCTGTTTGAAAAAGACAGAGGTTGAGCTGGATCTGTTGTCAGATATGGATATGTTTCTCTTCGTAGAGCAAGGTATTAGAGGAGGTCTCTGTCAGGCTGTTCATAGACATGCTAAAGCTAATAACAAGTATATGGATGCTAAATATAAGAAGACTGAAGAAAGTAGCTATCTCCAATATCTTGATGCAAATAATCTATATGGATGGGCTATGATTCAGAAGCTACCGACAGGGAATTTCAAGTGGGTAGATGCTAATAAATTTACCGCTGAATTAATTTCAAAGTTGGCTGAGAAAGACGGTAAATATGGTTATCTTCTTGAAGTTGATGTGAACTATCCTCAAGAGCTTCATGATTCACATAACGATCTTCCGTTTATGCCTGAGCGAAAGAAGATCAATGGTGTAGAAAAGCTAACTCCATGTCTTTCAGACAAGAAGAACTATATTATTCATATCCGTGCACTTGATCAAGCGCTGAAGCATGGTCTTGTTCTTGAGAAGGTTCATAGAGTACTGAGATTTAAGCAAAGCGCATGGTTGAAGCCTACATCGATTTCAACACCAATTTGCGTACCAAATCAAAGAATGACTTTGAAAAGGACTTTTTCAAGCTCATGAACAATTCAGTCTTTGGTAAAACTATGGAGAATCAACGTAAACATAAAGACATACGCTTGGCTACCAAGAAAGAACAATATGAAAGCTGGTGATGAAACCTAACTTCAAGGGTAGTATCTGTTTCAGCGAACATTTGATGGCTGCTGAAATGCAAAAGATCAAACTCGTGTTGAACAAGCCAATCTATCTGGGACCTGCAGTTCTTGATTTGTCAAAGATAGTTATGTCAGTTTCACTATGATTACATGAGACCAAAATATGGTGACAATCTAAAGCTCTGCTATATGGATACAGACAGCTTTGTCTACCACATCAAAACCGACGACTTTTACAAAGATATCGCCGATGATGTAGCTTTGAGATTCGACACTTCAGCGTACGATGAGAAAGATAACAGACCTTTACCCAAGGTTTGAATAAGAAAGTCATTGGTTAATGAAAGATGAGTTGGGTGGTAAGATAATGACAGAGTTTGTTGCTCTTAGAGCAAAGACATATGCATATAAACAGCTAGATGGAACAGAAGACAAGAAGTGCAAGGGAGTCAAGAGGTGCGTAGTAAAGAAGACGATGGGGTTTGATGATTACAAGAGATGCTTGTTCGATGGTAAGAATGTTTACAGGGAACAGATGACCTTTCAATCGATTAAGCATGATGTCCACACTATAAAAACTCACGATTGTAGTAAAAGCAGTTACATTGACAACCCTAAGTAAACAAGGTACATAAGTAAGAAAACTAATTAATAAATAAATAAATTGAACACAACAAAACCGATTGTGCAAAGTTCAACCTCGAACCCAGGGTCTCTTGCCTTTTCGATATATGGGTATATCGAATATATATACGATATCCGTATAAGACCTTGGGTTCGAGGTTGTGCAAAGTTGTTATTATAAGCAGTGATGAAACTCGCGTGTTTACCTAGCGCTGCACCAGTATCAAGATTTGGTACTATTTTCGTGGTCACACTAGTAATGATCACCGTAAGGACCGATCCAACACATTATTAGCTGGGAGAGGACAACCAAGAACATGTAATTATTTGAAACAAAAGTCTGAAAAAACCCCGAAAAACAAGCACTTTTTATGCAAAATATGGAAAAAACTATTATTGTCCGAAACTACAATTTCTTTTCTTCCTGAAACATATCGGTACAAACTGAAAATCTGTCGGTAAAAAACGAAGATTTTGCACACGTGAACAGAAAGCTTCGAGTTTGTCATTAACCTGATTTCATTCACGGGCGCTTATTCAGATTTGAGCACGGGCGTTTACTGGCGTAGACTATTTCGATTAATCTATATATTAATATTCGATTCTCTGTTACAATTAATTAGCTAATTGTAAAACTGCTAACTGACAACTCGGTCTTTCGCTGAACAAATCCTGATAGGTCCATTTTCATTAGTTACTCACGACATGCAGCAAAAAGCTTGTTATAGTGAGTTTTAAGGAGAATAAGTACGAGGGTTCTAAGGCTTTCTGAACAGGTGGAGTTGTTTTTCGATATGTTTTCTGTACTGAGGACAACACCTGGAATTTATTAAGTAAAATTGTCTCTGCGATGGAGGGCAATTTTATTGAAATGGAAATGCACTCGTTCGCTGTGATTATTTAGCAAATTTGACCACTACACTCTTTAAAGGATGTCATTATCGTTTTGCGCAGTCCTTGCTGTCTCGTTTCAAATCAGCGTTTGATCGTCGCTTGTGAATGCATGATGATGACGTGTACAATCTTCTTATCGTGGCGTCAGTATTAGAGATGCTCACTTGACCAAGTGTTTACAATGTTACTGATACGTGAATGCCTGCAATGAGTTGTTATGATTTACAAGTTCTCTTATCAACATCAATGTTGTATCAAATATCAAAGAAATTATCGCTATGGCAACCAAAACAAGTATCACTTGTTAGATGAAAGTTGGCGCCTTAAAAGTTGTGGTGTGCGTTTCCGTCGCTCATCATATCGCTCTGAGAGCAACAGACATTCCTAAGTTTCAGTTTGAACGTCATTATTTCGACAAATTCCTATTTTTGCCTCGTTGTCGATAATGTTGCACCACGCGTATATAGTTTGATAAATTCAAAATTGTTCTCGAGCATTTCCGGATAACCAAACTATTCGCTGAAAAACTATTGTTACAGGGTTTGACACAACGAGCCAAATGTTTTTTTATCAACCAAACAAATTTTACAAGGTTTGTACCGTGAAGTTTTGATGGTCTAAAATTCTTAAATGAACCAATGAACTTTATTTATTTTTTTCAGCTGTTAGGAGCTCTGAATGGTCCAATCCACAGATCATTCTATGGTCTGCAAAGTTGGTGAGCGGGCACTTATATACCATAAAAAATCTATATTTTTAATTAATACTGACGTCATTATTGGATTAAAAGATCTGGATAACTTTTCAAGTATTTTGCTTGTAGGACTTTTATCTGTCAATATTACCGACTTAGGACGCAAAGAAATTCTTTTCGCGTCTACATCAACAAAATTCAAGAAAGCGTGTGTCTATCAAAAAACAAGTTTGTCATTTCTATTTTTTTAACGTCTATGATGTAACATTGGTTTTCTTTGTTGTTTTTATATGGACATCTGAAAGTCAAATAATGACCGTGGCGCGGCGTTGTGTTTGTGTTTACTTTTTACTGCGAATATTTTACACGGGCGTCGTTTATTTATTGTCCAACCTCGATAATCCTCACGTCAAAGGTTTAA
>BQMF02000772.1:0-116264 GCA_027922465.2 Turritopsis dohrnii | reverse complement strand
TCAAAACTTTTTTAGATGCGAGGTATGTATCTGCTCCAGAAGCTGTGTGGCGTTTATGCTCTTTTCCAATGCACACTCAAAGTCATGCAATTTTACGACTTCCTGTTCACCTTCCAAATGAGCAGCAGATTTTTTTCAGAGAAGGACAGGAACAAGCAGCACTGGAAAGAGGACAAGAGCACACAAGTTAACTGCTTGGTTCGAATTGAATCGTGTTGACGAACAGGCACGTCAATATTTATATCCTGATATCCCCCACCATTATGTGTTTCAAACACGAAATAAGTGGGTGACACGTCAGCGTGGAGCAGAAAAAATTGTAAGTAGAATGTACAATGCTAGCATTCGGCAGGGTGAAAGGTATTTCTTACGTGTGCTGTTGTTACATGTTCCTGGTGCGACTTCCTTTGAATACCTTAGAACTGTTAATGGGATTTTATATAGATCTTTTAGGGAAGCGTGTATTGCACTTGGACTATTGGATGACGATACTTTGTGGATACGAACCATGGAAGAACTTGGCGAATCAGCAACTCCCTCTAAAATTCGCAAAGCGTTCTCTTTCATTCTGATCCATGGAGAGCCAAGCAATCCAGCTGAGTTGTGGGAAAGATTCGTGCTCACATGATTGAAGATTTTTTGAGACACCAGCCGGAAGTACAAGCAGAGCAGTCAGCTCTTGGTAAAATTCAGGAAGTCCTGCAGCAATTTGGTAGGGTTGTTACTGACTTTGATTTACCTGCTTTTGAACAAGCTATTGCTGACGATCTACCAAATGCTGATGAAATGAGGGAAGAGGCCATCAACATGAGGAACACGTTGAATGCTGACCAACTTGCTGTTGCTGATGCAGTCCTAGATGCAGTGGCAACAAACGACAATAATAATGCTAAAGTTTTCTTCCTTGATGGACCCGGTGGAACAGGTAAAACTTTCACGTACAATTACATCATTCGCGAGGTTATTGGAAGAAACCTATCAGTAAGTACGTGTGCATGGACTGGAATTGCAGCAACACTGTTACAAAATGGTAAGACAGTCCATTCTCTTTTTAAATTACCTGTTCCTGTATTGGACAATTCAACATGCAATGTCAAGCCTAACAGTAGGCATGCCGATTTCTTACGTAGTCAGCATATTTTGATATTTGATGAGGCAAGTATGATTCCTAAGCATGCACTTGAGGCTATTGATAGAATGTTCAGAGATATCTGTAACAGTGATGTGCCTTTTGCTGGAAAGGTTGTTCTTTTAGGTGGTGATTTTAGACAGACTCTTCCAGTAGTGAAAAGAGGCAGACCAGCTCAGATAGTGGAAGCATGCATCAAGAGCTCTGTCTTGTGGCCAATAGTGCAAATCTTTCATCTAAATGTCAACATGAGAGCTGCACCTGGGAAAGGGGATTTGCAGAATTCCTACTTGAATTAGGAAGTGGAACGATACCGAAAAAAGTGGATGAGCCATTTAAAGACTCCATCGAAATTCCGCACGAATGTGTTGTGCACGAAAATAATGATATCGTCCATTCTATTTTTAGTGATGCTGGAGGAGAGGATATGTCGAGTCGTGTAATTCTGACACCGACCAATGATGAGGCTTTAGTAATTAATGAACGGATTCTTCAGGGAATGCCTGGTGAAACAGCCACGTACTTTAGCGTCGATTCTGTTGTTTCTGATGAGCAAGAAGAGATTGACCTGTATCCGATGGAGTTCATCAATTCGCTTACTCCTTCTGGAATGCCTCCACACCGGTTGAACTTGAAAGTCAACAGTATAGTGATGCTGCTGAGAAATTTATCATTGAAGGACGGTTTATGCAACGGCACCCGATTAGTCATCCGTAATCTCCGAGAGAATATCCTTGATTGTGAAGTGCTGACGGGTATCTCCGCTGGAAATCGGGTGCTCATTCCTAGAGTAACATTGTGTCCCAACGATACCAACCTTCCGTTTCAGCTGAAGCGTACACAATTTCCTCTCCGTTTGTCCTACGCAATAACCATAAACAAAAGTCAAGGTCAGACTTTTGAACGGGTTGGTATTTACATGCAAAGGCCTTGCTTCAGTCACGGTCAACTGTATGTTGCATTTTCACGAACACGACGCTTTGAAGCGGTGAAAGTAAAGGTTTGTAGAACTTTGCAGCAAGGCTATGTTAGAGAGAGATGCTACACTAGAAATGTAGTCTACCAACAGGTATTATGAATATTTTTACCTTGCAAAAATATTGTGCAATTGATATTAAATGTTTTGAATTGAAACTTTACGCAAGGTTAATGAGGAGGCATCACATTACATTACCTGGAAATTAAATTGGTATACATTGAATTGAATAAACTGAAATTAAAGCAGTTTACATTGAATGAATTACATTCAATTGAAATTTCAATTTAATTAATTCAATTTTCAATTTGTAGCATTAGATTAGATGACCTAGAAATTAAATTAGTTTACAAATAGATTAGATTAAAATGCCAAATGATGATTAGTATATAGCATAAGATTAGATTGCCTTGAAATTAGAGTGATCGAAGAGATTAGATTAAAAGCCGGGAGGAAGGAGGGTATGAAAGCGGCATGGAGCCGGGGGAGGAGGGTATGAAAGTGGCATGGAACCGGGAGGAGGAGGGTATGAAAGTGGCAAAAGCCGGGAGGAAGGAGGGTATGAAAGCGGCCAAAAGCCGGGTGGAGGAGGGTATGAAAGCGGCCAAAAGCCGCTATATGTGTGACATATTCTTTCTATTTTATTCTCTTTTTTTGAGATTCTGATGTAAAGGCAGTTTTATCATTGTTATACAATAACGCAATGGTCATACATGTTGAACTGCATGGTTTCTTTTAAAAATTGGTATGAATGTTTATAGCTTATAATTCTTTTCCTTTTTTAACCTATAGTCCTTTATTATTTGCATTCTAAGAATATATTTTCTTTTTTTAGATAGCGAGACAAGGCGAAAACCTCTCTACATTATTGATTCTACGTTGTGGTATTGAAACACCATGTACTAAATGATTTCTTCATTAAACATGGGTAAGAACATTTTCCTCCTCACTTGCACCTATGCTAACAAATTGAAAGTAGATTCAGTTAGACTTTTTCATGAGTTCATGATGTGAACGCAGCTTATTTTCATATGTTTAGAGTTAGCATAGTGTCGTAGACTAGAAGATACGTATCAGCTAATGTGAAGCAAAATGACATTTCGTTGCACTTGAAAGATCAGTCTATGTTTATTGATATATTAGAAAGTTAGAAATTTCTCATGTTGCAGCCATACTTGTAACTGATGTTAAGTAACTGAAAACAGTAGTGTATGTTCAAAAGTCATGGTGCACATTCACAAGTCAATCAGTTATTCAGTGTCATCACAGTGTCATCCTTTTTAACGGTCTAAACTAAAGTCCCAATGCACATTGTTTATTATACCTATCTATACGGTTTCTTCTGGAAGAATAGACTTAGTCAATCCCTTTTGGCTTGGGATAACCAGAACTTTTTACCCTGGAGTCAGTATAATAATCACGTGTTTCATATATTCAAACTTGAGAACATGCATCAACTGCTTGCCATGAAATAAGTTTTTATATTCATCTGACTATCTTATTGTAAAATATATATAATTAAGAATATATAACTTGAACTATTGTCCAATATTTTCTCTTGAACAGACTAAATTAGCAAAAAAAATATTAGCCGTTAGATGTTGCATCAGTAATTTTCTGTATCTCTTTTATGTTGACTGTTTACCACTAGCTTTTTACCACATAGAATACTTTTCCTTTTTAATTGTAATAGTGTGTGTAATTCTATACAAATGCACTCCTCTATCGCAACAAATTTGTCCACTGAGTTTAGTTCACTTTGTGATTATCGTTTTGACATATTGTATTAACTGCAAAAGTCCTAAAAGAAATATTCTTAACAATCTGATTATCGATTTTTTTCAGAATCGAATCTATATATTATACTAATGGCTGATAACCAAGCAGTAGCTGCATTACGTAAATACAAAAATTTCATTTTGTTATTATGTGAATACTGTTTCAAGTTCAATCTTTTACAACGTGTCATTAAATCTTTGTTTTTCCTTTTAGTTGCGAATCTCAATCTTAACCGCCAAGGTATGTCTTTCTTTTTTACAAAATTCTATTGTTCTCTATAAGGACAGATACCTTTTTGGTATTTTTTCATTCATATTATGTGTTATTATATTTTTTATTGATTTTCAGATGTTGGCGACTTGATACGAAATCTTGATAGGCGAGAGCCGGATCCTGAAATCAGTAAGAATTTTTTTAACCTTCTTCTTATTATCATTCTTCAATTATTAACTACGCATTCTTTCATATTATAGTTTCTATCTACACCCGGTTCCTTAGGGAACAATTGGCCGAAGGAGGGCCAACCGATGACAGCGCCCTCGGTTCGTGGGTGCGGCATGGAGGGGTATACATCCCTCCACAAAACACCCACAGGCGGGGGCGGGGCCGGCGTGGCGGTAGGCCGAAGCCATACTAATTTAATCTAAATTTTAATCTAATTTGAATTAAGTTGTTATGAAGTTATGAATAAAATAATATATATAATACATTGTTAAATTGTAGTTGTATTTTCTTCATTTGTTTCCCACTATATCTCCGCGTTGGTTCATCCTATCTATATAGATATATATATATATATAGTATAAATATATATTTCTATTTTTCGAGTTCTACAGTATGAGTGCACTTTCCGTTGCTGATTCCTTTTTAATTTTGTTTTCGCGAGCTCTTTTGTGGGTGACACAAACGCATGCTGAACATGGGCGGCGAGCGCCGCCGCCTTGGCGGCTAGTCTTATTATAATAATCCGCGATTGTGCATCCCACTTTCATTTGAGAGAGTGATATATTTGTTTAATTTTTACGGTCATCGTCCTCTTATGTGCACGTAAAACCACGTAGAGGCGAGAGACACTTTTTTCACGATCATTCCAAAAGCATGTGGCATCATTTGACGTCAGTTTTTATGATCACGGGGAATCATTGCATTGCATCCCCAATCGAACGCGACGTTTTTGGGGAAATATCTCAAGAACCAATAGGAATAACTGACGTTTTTTGGAGTCAGCGATACGGGTAATGGGGTGACACATCATTTGGTCCTAAATTTTATTTGGTACTGCGGATATGACGTCATCGAAATCTTTGATCAGCGATATCTCCGCAACGGTTGGTCGTAGCGAAACGATCCCATACACTTTTTTGATCAGCTTTTCGAGCTCTTCAAGATGCAGGCCTCCCACACCTCCTAAATTCCTAAACTATCCTAAAATTTTAAATTTTCTCCTAAAACCTCCTAAAATTTTGATAATTTTCCTAAATTCCTAAAATATTGATCCCTCTGCCAATCTTTAAGCCCAAATATTTGTATTTTTATACTAACGTGTTCACTGCAGGGGATGATTATCTCATGGTTCTGCAATCATGATAGCAGAACTTGATTTTTCATGGGATGCAATGACAGGATATCTCGTTACCCATAGCGAACGTGTTACAAGACTAACGCTTTGTTTCTTTTTAGTTACTAAGTATTGAAAAAATGTCTAAATGCAAGACAAGTTACTCTGTTAAATGGGAGGAAACGTTTAGTTGGTTGAAACAGTCTACAGAGCCAGTGCATTTTGTAAGCTATGCAGTAAATCGTTTAGAATAGATGGAGGAGGTTTTTCAGAAGTGAAGATCCATCAAAAAGGAAAAGGTCATCAAGCAAAGGAACTGTCAGTAGATCAAAATCAAAGAAAGTTTATTTCTAGGAAGAACAGCACTTTTCAATTATCATTTGGAAGTTTTAGATTATCTCAGGAGGATCAGATTCAGAGAGCTGAAATTATCCAGGCATTGAAATGTGTAGACTCTAATTACTATCAAAACATGTGGGTGATGAGTATTGAGGACAGTGCTCGATACGAAGTAGAGCAAAATATAGTAAATATAGTTATTTAGTTATTTATACTCTAATTACTCTTTTGCAAGCAGTAGGGATGATGGGGAAAGGTTTCAAGTAATGTTTCCTGATTCAGACATAGCTAAGGCTTACCAGCAGGGAGAAGCAAAAATAAAATATAGTTTTGCAGTATGGAATTGCCCCATACATAAAAGAAAACCTGATCTATGATTTATCACGTACACCATTTTCTTTTAAATTCAATGAAATGATAACTTCACAAGTTCAAAAACAATACGATGCATATGCCCAGTACTGGTCTAAAGTCAATAATAGAGTAGAGACTCGTTATTGTGGCTCATTATTTGTGGGTCACTGCACAAATGAAGATCTTCTGGATAATTTTCAACACTTTGTTACTGAAATGCAATGGAACCCATCTTATCTCTTACACCTTGGTATGGATGACCTAAAGTTAACCTTGCTTTTCAGAACCGCCTGAAAACTGCCTTATCAACAAAGGATGAGCCACTTTTGGATATTGGAACATGCTCGTTTTGCTCAGGGCATGAATAGCATAGATTTTGATTTAGAACAGTTCTTTGTTGATTTGAATTTCTTTTTTAAGTTATCAAGTGCACGTACAGAGGACTACCACCAACTTGAGGAAATCACTGAGCTGCCTCCTCATTTCTTCTTAAAACACTCATCTACTCGCTGGGTGACACTCAAAAAAGTTGTTGTTAGAATTCTTGAACAATGGGAAAACATTACACAAAGCATGGTGTGAAATCGACCAAACGATACCAGAGAATAAAGGAGACATTACTGAACAAAATGACAAAACCACGACTGATGTTTATTGCATTTGTGTCGCAAGATTTTGAATCATATCTTACTTTATTTCAAAGTGAAGCTCCCTTGATACATTTACTTCAGCCAAGAATGACAGATCTCTTTTTTAATCTCATGGCTAAGTTCATCAAGAAAGAAAAACTGTATTCAATCAACATATTCAACTGTATTCAATCAACATCATTATCACACTCTTTACACCATATTCTTACTGTATTACTTTTGTGGGTTGTTGTTATTCTACATTTAGATGTTTTATATGTCATTATTTCATTTCATTAGTTGCTAAGTGTGTTAAATTTTCACAAACTTTTCCTAAACTTCTCCTAAACTTTTTTTTATTTATTGTGAAAAATCCTAAAATTTTTTAAAAAAAAACCTTAAAATTCCCCCTAAAATTTTCCTAAAATTTGTTTTTATAAGAGTGGGAGCCTGAAGATGGGTACACTTGTGAGTTGCGATTCTATGATTTATTTTTTTGTCACGGGGTACGTACACGGGAATGGTGGATTTGACCTAATGTTTTCGAAGTTAAGTTCGGTAAAAAGGTTTTACCCGGGATACTAGTACTCAAAATATTGTCAGAAACTGCTGTCAGGTTACACCCCTTGTGTTTGCATCGTGGTATGTTTTGAAAGTTTGTAAAATGAAAACTGTTTTTACCTGATGGTGTAAGCACTACAAGCAGCTTTTGAATAATTTTTTTGGTGAAACTATATATTCAGTTAAGACCACTGGACCAGAATTCATCGGTAAAATAATATGTAGTGATTTATTATAAAGAATTGCCTCAATAATCATATTTTACTCTACTGTCCTATTTTGATTACATCTAATTGAATGATGACAATATAGCGTAACAACCACATAGAAACATAGCTCTAGGGAAAACTTGACACGGTTAATTGTTTTGACTTTTGCGGTGGTGGTGAAACTTTATGCAAAAGTAAAACTTTTTACCGCAGCATTTTTTCCCTTTCGGCTTAGTTAACTAAGTTAACTTCAGAAAATGAAGAAAGAATAAAACAAACAATTTCTACATTTTTGGAGGAGTACCCCTTTTCTAGCCATAGATTAGCACAGTAATGTTCGCAAAATTAAATTACACTATTTTGTGTCGTATCGACAAATGATTATTAAAATCATTAACATAACAAAACCAAACATCTATATACTAATACGCGCTGTGCATACCACTTTTTTCACGCTTTCACTCTCTAAAATTTTGGGTCGTTTTTGCGGTCACTTTTTCATAAAGGTGTTTAAGACCACGGTTAATATTTTTCTACGATTAGTATAGGGGAAAACATTGCATTGCAATTAATCGTTTCAAATGTTTTGATTATTCGCGAGATCAAGAAACAATGGACAACAACGAAAGTATTGCGCGAAGATTTATTTATGTTTTTAGGGTAAGTACGCTTTAGAACCTTTTTGTTTGTTTATTTTGTTTTTCTTATAGTATTAATAGGGTTTCTGCGTCATTACTTTTCAAACAAAGAAATGAATATCATGGTTTTTAATCATGACGGTCTGGGTTCGTGAAGAAAATCCCAATTGTTTTTAATTCACATTTTGACAATTTTGCGACTTTCGCGTTTGGCTTTTATTTACATTGGGGTGTGGATTTCATGAACAGTTACAGCGATTTTAATCTTTTTGTTGTTTACCTGTACGCACAATTTATTTTTACTACTGCATATATCGTATCGTGAAAGATTTAATACGAATATTTTGATGTGTTTCAGATCTTCTGATTAAAATTTTTTCTGTTCATAACTCCAGTGTTGAACTAAATATGCTTTAGCCGGAATACCTAGAGATTATTAATTAAAAGAGTGTTTTTTTCTGTATTGACGTTAGATATTTTTAATCAAGGGGAACCATTGCATTGCATCTTCAATTTGTAAGGTAAAAAGTGAAAAAAGTGGACGCACAGCGCGTTTTTTATTTTTGATGAATTAAAACCCGTGTTCTACACGCTGTTCTACACGGGATACTACATTCTAAACATTCTACATTCCAAACAATTGAGGAACTATATCATACTAAAATTCATTATACTAAGCCTTTCTCTCTCTGTTCAGCTCACATCGATTAAAACATGTAAAAAATTTTTACACGGGATACTAGTCTATATATTAGTAGCTGATTCTCTGTCTGTCTGTTTGTTTGTTTGTTTGTAAGTCACGCAAAATGGTAGATTGAATTGTGAGCGAAATTATTTCTTTTTTTGTGTGCGACGTGAGTTTGAAGCATATACATTGCAACCCCAATCGAGCGTGACTTTTTTTGGCTGATGAACTAATAGGAATAACGTTTCGTTTTTATTATTATTATATACCTATAAGCTTTTTTTATCTACAATAAATTTGAATGTTCCGTATGATCGTGCAATAACTGATGCGATGTTACACGGTCGTTGTTGATATTCAACGGCGCAATACAATGTCTTCGCATTTTGGATTTTCGAATGCACTCTTTCGAACGAATTCAAAAAAATCAGAATAAAAACAGTTCGTTGTCAACGACAAGACAGGCAAGAGACAAGATGAAAAGATTTAGCTCGGTGAATGAAATTGATTTGAAGCAGCTCTTGATTGATAAAGACAGTAAAAACACACAAAATGCAACCAGAGTTGCCTTCAATATTTTCGAAAGCTATTTGTTGGAGAAAGAAATAACCATGGATTTCAAAACCGTTGAATCAGGAGAACTAAACGAACTGCTGAAAAGGTTTTATGTTGAAGTTCGGAAACAAGATGGAACAATGTATTCTAGAGCAACCATGAACTCGATTCGCTTTGGAATTCAGAGAAAATTTCATGAAATACGAAATGATGTAAATATTATTGACTCTGTGGAATTCAAAACATCTAATGAAATATTCCGTGCTCAATGTGTCCATTTGAAGAAAGAAGGCCTTGGAAAAGTTAGTCATAAGAAGCCCATAACACCCGAAGACATCAAAAAACTTTACCAAAGTAATACATTCAGCCTGGAAAGTCCTAAGTCGCTTCAAAGGAAAGTTTTCTTTGATGTTATGTTGTATTTATGCCGTCGTGGTCGTGAAAATTTAAAGTCTTTGAAAAAGAAAGATTTTATCGTGAAAGTGGGCGAAAGTGGAGAATATGTTGAAAAAGTCATTGACGAATTGACTAAAAATAGACGAGAGAATAATGAAGCTGAAGAAGGAGGTGTTATTCTTGCCACAGGAAAAGAGTCTTGCCCAGTTAAATCATTCAAAAAGTATCTTTCGTTGTTGAATCCTAAAGTTGAAGAGTTTTTTCAAAGACCGAAAGTTTCTCCTCCTGAAAGTGGACCTTGGTACGACGCTCAGGTACTTGGCATTAACACTCTTGGTAGCATGATGAAAAACATTAGCGCAGATGCCAATCTTAGCGAATCTTATACCAATCATTGTATTAGAGCTACGTCTGTTACCATTCTCGATCAACATGGTTTCCAAGCTCGACACATCATGTCTTTGAGTGGACACCGTTCAGAATCTAGCATTCGCAGTTACGCACGAACCGGAGTGGCAATGAAAAGAAAGATGTCTGAAGAATTATCTAAATTTTGTGAGGAAAATACTACGTTTGACTTTGGTGTAAATTTTTCTCCATCGAAGGAAAAGCAAGTTGTACCAACAAATATTTCTTCTCTGAATCCAACCAATAATCAAACTCCTACACCCGCATTTTCGAGCTCAACTGCAAATTTGGCTTCTTTTATTGGACATTCCGCTCAACGTGTTTTATTCAAAGACTGTGTTTTTAATTTTAATCAAAGTTAACTTTCCAAATATTGTTACTGTACCAATTTATTTTTTAAAATGTCTATGTTTTGTAAGGTTGCATTCATTTTCTAGTTTTTTGATTGTAATACAGAACTCCGCTTCGCGTCGTTGAATATCAAACACCTCGAGTTAATAAATCGCGATATTTAATAAAAAGCCATGCAATATCTGTTTATTATTGTTAGTTTTTTATTCCACGTTGACTTGGCTTTGAAAACAACACATCAACTAAATACAAAGAAACTAACTGATTAAACATTTTGGACAAAAAGCAGCAGTGGCAGAACGTGGCAGCATGTTTGGTTTGCCAGTGTATCCTAACTTATCCTTGACTGTCTGAGACGGGTAAACTTTTTTTTCGAGCAATCAAAATGTTTAAAAACCGATTGGTAAAAAAAGAGTATCATGAAACAAAATATTTTTTTGCTTTTCTTTTAATAATTAAATTTCTTATTTTAATTGTTATGCGCTTCAGATCGAACGGTTTTTTTTTATTCACTTTATTCATTTAGCACGTGCCTTTTTTTCTCTCCTCCGGGGTGATCTTTAAGAAGAGAAACGATTTCCCCCTTACGTTTGATAGCACCCATGTTAGAGCGCATAACTTTTTTAAAACAAAAGCTAATAAAAAGTTGAAGTTTTCTCTCTCTACGTTTTGAGTGTATTGTTACACTGATAAAAGATTGGTTTTACCAGAGGTTGTGACTTCGAATCTGCTTCTGGTTGAACACAAGTGGTACGAGCCGTTTATAAGGAAATTTGACGTTTATTGATACAGCGATACAGAGCAGGTGGACATGGGCGGCGAGCAACGCCGCCTTGGCGGCTAGTGCGCAATAATAAATCTCCGGGAAGCGTTTGGAATGAATAATTCAAATAAACAAATGGGTATTATATACATGCTTCACCAGAACATGTATTTCGTAATAACACACTCAGTCCTCCCCTTTAGCTTAATAATTATGAGCCAATCACTGCAAAGAGCGCAAGCAGAACCGCTGAAGTTTAAACTTCAATTATAAACTAAATCTGCGGGGGTACGATCCCACACAACGCAACCCCTGAGTTGTGCCACTGCCTACTTCTTTGTGCATATTTTCTCAATACGTAAAGGAACTATTGAAATAAATATTTGGGGATCTGGAAACACATTTATTCAATCTGCATGCGTAAATGATTACCTTAAAAGCAGAACAAATTGCAAGCATTAATTGTCGCTAGCAAAAATTTATGAATGTCACCTGCATTAAAAATGTTGTAGTTATTGTGAAAATATTTGTTGCAGTTATAGCACTAAAAAAGCAAAATGTTGCATACACAAAATGTCATGAAAGTTATTAATGCGATGCAATATACTCAGTTTTCATCAAAATTGCAAATCAACAATTTCAAAATATCTTAAGAAAGAAACAGGTTAATATATCAAAATGTATAACACGCACGTATGCCATAACTTTAAAGTACCATTTGTGATGGTTTGAGGGAAAATCAAAAAAGATTGGGTACCCAATTGAGTTACCTATTTGGGTACTGAATATACTGAATATAAACTACAGACTGGAATGAAAATTCTGTTTACCGCCGCTCAGGGCGCTTGCTTTCGAAAAAAATAACACCAGTAGGGATAATGATTATTCAATTTTAATACTTGTTTAAAAGTAAAGCTTCAACTTGGTGTTTTAGGTAAAAGAGATTTACTAACTCGATATTTATTAGGAACCTAAGAGAAAAGACCTCTATGTGAAAAGTTTTCAAAAGATGTCGAAGCTTATGTTTCAAGAGTGGAGTGGAGCCGGATTTCCTTCACATGGCAACACTATTGTTTTGACATTATGTAATGATGAAAGGTTATTGGTTTAAAACGTCGAGTTAAAAATAATGATAAGTTGAAACATTTACAAGGCTTGAAACTCTCTTGCAATAGGAATAAACATGTACCCACGCATAACCTTTGTCAAAACGTGTTTAACTAGCTACGTATGTCCTTCCTGTGTTACTCGTTGTCGTCCACTTAGAACTAAATTTACAGGACGAATCTCAGAAGATGTTTTGTTTAAATAATACTAGCATATAGCAATCATTATTTCCAGTAAAACTAATAAATTGAAAAAATCGTTAATATGAATATACAAAAACTGTTTTATTAAGTAGATTTGCACAAAAACGAAATTTGAACGAGTCTTTGCTTTTGTTTTCTGGGAGAAACCGGTGCACGGGCGTCAGTTTGGATCGGGTCTGTGTTTCTACTGGCTGCAAAATCGAAAGTACCGAATTCAAAATGGCGGCCGTTTGAGAACGCACAAATATTGGCGAAGTATTTTTTTCAGAAATTAGAAGATTTTATCTCAAAGTGAGTTGTATCTAGTATGTTTTTCTTGTGCTAGATGCTCTGGTAATACCCTGGAACTAAAATCAAGTGTAAACAGTTGGTAGATTTTTAATTTTCTGGTACCCAAATAGGTAGCCCGATTGGGCACCCAAATTGGGTACCCAACCTTTTCACATGAGACTTTGTTTTTCTGTTGACAGTATAGCGTAACTTTTGATGCGGCCCGGATATATAATATACTTTAGAAAGTGTTCAATATTATGATTTGAAGAAAATTCTAGTTAAATTATGAGACAAGAAAATTCTAGTTAAATTATGAGACAAGAAAATTCTAGTTAAATTAAGAGATGCTATTTTTAGTGTCGCCAGCTGTATATACTGTGTACTCGTATTTGCTATTTTATTCTCTTTTATTTTTTGCTACTGTTCTTTTTTATATCAATGACATTCTTTATGACACAAGTTTCTACTATCATTCTGGGACCATAGCATATTCGAAATATTTCAAATTCTTCGTTCTTGACGAATATCTTCATTTCCGTATTATGTCGTTTACCTGGGTGAGATAACATAAAACTTTGTGTGAAAGGCGTTATTTTTTGAGCAAATAAGTAAACACAACGTTTCTTTTAACATTCTACAAATTTTACTTCAACAGTTAAGTTAAAATTTTGGTATCGAACAAGGCTTCTTTTGAGTGAAATTAATTTGCAAATTGATGAAAAATGGGTCGCCAAGGGTCTAAAATGATTCGCATTTTTCAAATTTGTTTTTGAAATAATTGCGAACCATCTATTTTATGTTAATTTGATCTCTGACAGTACAATGAGAAATTACCACATTTTGTCTGTATCTCGACAAATTCTATTTACATATTCTCGGAAAAAACACGATGTTGTGGACAATCTATTTATATCAATGAGAATGTACAAAGTATTGTCCTAAGTAACAAATTAAATCAGATTGATAGTAACTACTTTCACGATTTTACAATACATTTCTCAATCTTTTATACTCAAATCAGAAAAAAAAGTTGTGAATGCACTTCGTCGTATGGCTGTCATAAAGCAGTTTGAAATGCTTTTTATTGCAAGTTTTGGTCTAGTGGTCCTAACTGACATTCTGTTAATTTTACATGGCAAATTGCTCACTTCTGAGGTAGTTGTTTTTAATCATTTAATTGTTTATTATAGTGCTTTATTGATTGATCTTGTAAAGTATTTTGGCAATCTTTTTATAACTTTTAAAACTTTGAGGAGAGTGTTAACTGAGATTACTAATTCAAACAAAGAGGCAATCATAGTCGGAGAAGCTTCCATTAAAGACTAATCAATACTCATTGATGTTAGTCTTATCAGTCAATCTGATAATTTGTGCAACAATGACTCAGTTATCTCATCTTTGAGCTTTTATCACATCGATTTTCAAGTTTAAATTGTGCTTTTTTCTAGTTTCCTTAATTTTCGGCATATGGTTGATTTATTCTTCAAGTCATTTACTTTAATAAGTTTCTGGTGGAGGAGTCAGGTTAGTAACACTACACCATGCTTTCATCAGAAATATACATTGTTTAAATTTCTTGCTTTAGGTATGTTTTTTGATAAGTTGTCTTGTGCTTGATCTAAGAGCATTGATTACAAGTACTTTATCAAATAATAATTTTAAGCTTCTTTATAAGATAAACATTTAAAAGTTGTTCTTGCAGGTTAAGGCAGAAATAATTTTTTTGTGGGAAGTGCTTATTGTTAATTCTTTTCATGGGGCAAGTTTAAGTTTCCATTATCGATTCAGGTAAGATAAATGATGAGTTCATGAACTTTTAACATCTTACCTTGGGTTGAAATTTGCATACAACAGTTTTTTCTTACTTAATTCATTTATGTGCTTTCAGGAAGTTCATGAAAGAAATAATGTTCAGAAGGTAAAGCATATTTTCCATTGGAAATTTTTTATTCTTAGATTACCCAGAGAATGTTATTATATTATTAGCAACCATTTATTTTTTTAGTGTTAAATCTATCCTATTTAGATTAAAACTCCACTTGTTAAGCCTTCAGATGTAATGACTGTGTTATCCATTTGCAATCATCAAGGATGCCCAACTTAATCCAAACTACAAAAACATGCTTGGTCGTCCCCAACAGCAAGTTATGCATAGGGTCTACCACATGTGAAGTAATCGGATCAAAATATGGTAATCTATATAGTTCACTATACCGCACACCATGTTGAGATTCAAGTTGTGCTTGAACTCCTTTGTTTGGGGCTGCTTTGATAGCAATAGCAAGATCTTTATGGTCATTTCCATTTCTTCTCACCCAGTTGTTGTCATCAAATCCCGAATAGTCAGGCTTTTCTCCAAATTTTCTTGGAAACTGTTTCAAACATTTAGTGCAGCCTATAGAAAAATATTTTATTCTGACAGAAGCTTTAACTGAATTTGATAATAAGCAATATAGTATCTTTTTGAATTAGAATGTTTGGTCTTGTAAGTTCTTTGGAAAGTGCAAAAGGAGAGTGTAAACATTTTTAAATGATAGTCTAAAGTTAATTTTTATTTTTCAGATGCAACAGATTTGACAATGTTTATCAATCTTTTTCTAAATAAACTGCTTTTTTTTCAGTAACAAATGCAGGCATCTTCGAATATCTGATGGAAAAATGGAATAAGGTAAATTTATTGTATTACATGTATATGTATATTACATGTATTAGATATTCCTCTTGGAACATAAACCTTTTGTAACATACCTTTTCTCAGCATTATATGATAGAAACCCGCAACACTTTCGAATAGCCGAAAGATCTGCTGCGATACACTTTAAGCAAAAACGATATAATTTTGGCATGCCATGTTTTTCCATCACAAAAAAACCTTCCCATAGCTCAAGTAACTCATATACAAGTGGCTCTAAATATGTATTGACATTTAGACTTGGTTCATGTGGTCCAGGAATTATGCCCACGATGATGACATTTTGTTTTTTAAATCTAACATCTTGTGGTAGATTCACAATTACCATGTATATCACACCTAAAGAATATTCGGTACGTTTGAAAGGTTGGAACCAATCTATGTTTAACATTCCAGCCAAGTTTTGGGGATTGTCAAAATAATGATTTCCCAAGGAATCCATGAAAGTTTTCCAAATGTGTCCATCATGTATGTCAAAGATGCAATCCCCGGATGTAGCGATCTTTCTCTGTAGAAGTTCCACAACATTTTCGCTGGACAGAAGTCTAACAAGGGATGATTTTAATTTTTGGTATGCGTACACTTTAAACGGATAAACAAAAGTTCTGCTTCCGTTGCGACTTATGATTTTTTTCATAAGTGGTTCATTACATAGTGCTCTAAATCTTTGCTGTGTGTGTTCTGGATACTGTACATAATGGCAATGTTTAGACTGTCTTTTTCCTTCAGAATCAACAAAAAATGAGGCATCATAGTTATAAAGTTTGACATTTCGGGCACGAAACAAACTTTTCAAACGAATCTTTTTGATAACCAAGCATTTGGTTTAATTTAGTCAATGAAAATGGGAAAAGATCGATAAAGTAATCCATTAATCCCTCCCCAACAATACAAGACAGACATGTTAAAAGATATTGGACGATGTGGAGGAGACTGTTCATTGCCTTATCCGAAACCCGAAACTTTGTTTTCCAAATGAAACGTAACTTTGATATTAGTTTCACGATTAAACAGGACTTGTTTTCAGTATCTTGGTAACTTGACATGTCAGTTTCAAAATCCTTCTCTGGTAGTTCATCTTCAAGCCAGATGTCTGGAATTTCAACCACCTGTAATAAGAAAAAATAATTGGTTTAACAATGGAATACTTATAACATACTTAGAGTTTTCATAGTAACAGCTCGTTACAGGTGACAATATTTATTGCGACTTTGCAAGTCAAGTTAGTAAAATAGCGAGGAAAAAAGCCATCATCCATGATTACATTTACGAATTTCAAGATTATGAATTAATTATCAATCGCTTAATTATTATTAATATATAGATTGTGTTAGTTATTTTCTATGTTAAAGTTCAACTTTAGTGTGATCTTCCATAGGTTTCGAAATACATCTGCTCGTGTCATCGGATAATTACGTTATGCAAGTTGCAACAGAGAAATCTAACCGGAAATTCTTCCTCGTCGTTATCACCTTTGCAAGGTGAAGCATTCGTGTCATCATTATCTCCGTCATCATTATCGTCATCATCACGACTGAACACTATAGAAGAACTGTATATTATAAATTTGTTGAAAAGAATCGTGATATGCAGAAACGATTATTGTAATATACTACTCACTGGACCAATCCTGGTTTAATGCATTATTTTCGTTTGCTAAACAATCAACTGTATCGACTTCCATCGTTTTATTGTCTGCTAAACATGAAACTATAATATCTGTAACCATTGCGGATCAGGACATTTGTTTATGTTTGGAGGTTTCGTAGCATGAAAATAGAGTTGTAGAAAATTGCTTTCACCACAAGAATTTGTTTTCGTTTCGAATCACCCCTGAAAAGTTTGTTATTTTCCCGATAAAAGTTATACTCAGGTCTAAGACTGTATCTGCAACAGAGATGCTTAACTCTTACTTGGACAACTAATTGTCGAGTTAGAGTTGTTTTTGAGATATTTAAATGCATTTGTTGACTGACTTTAAACAACATATTAGAGTTGTGCGTTAGATGATGCAAGAATAAGTTTCCAAATATTATCCCAACAGATGTGCGTTGGAATTTACATCTAGTGAGGGTGGTTGTGTAATTTGTTAGAAAAGGGGTAGAAGCAATTTTAATGTCTCAAATCGTTCTTTGGGTGACAGAGATGGAAAAAAAACTATGGTGCCATTTTTTTCGAAAATAGGTGTGGCCCTGAGGTTGTCACAGATTTCTGGTAGGAAAAAAATTATTGTTTGAATTTTTCACTTTTCTTTAGCTCATCTTATATATCTTGAATAGAGAAACAAGAAATATGTAAATACTATGAGGTTAAAATTCAATAATCAAACTTTATGGGGGTTTAAATTTTCACAAATCCAGGGGGTAAGAAAGAGATTTTTTGTTGCACATATATAACGTTTATCAAAATTAAAATTGTTAAAAAAAAATTTCAAAGCTCGCAAATGAGTGAATAGCAACAAAATACTATAATAAATAGTCAAATCTAACTTTTTGTAGTTCTGGTCAGGGGGTAAAACAGGAATTTTCTTAGACATTTACTCCTCGATTTTGTGAACTTCTTTATTTAACGTAGATTGAACAACTTTTTACATATATTTTCTGTGCAAAAGATGTTTATGAAAGATAGGAACAATGCTAAAAATGTTATGGATTTTAAAAAACTCTTTAAAATCCTCTTTTGCGTGACTCTATGACTCTCAAAAAATGAATAAATAAATCAATGGAATTTGGAACAGATATTCGAATCCTTTCATAGAATTCGTTAGAAAATTCGTTTGAAAAGCATTCTTTGATGTCACAAGAACGATCAATGGATTTTTTAAATATCATCTCCATAACTCGATATTCTTGTTCTTGCTCTTGACAAGTCTGGGCAGGACAAATAGTATAATTATCCAGAGCAGTAAGTATTAGCTAGGAAGTTAGCTAGGCAGGGATATTTGTTTATAATTTGTCATACCTTCTTCATTATTCCAAGCACCATTTTTGAAGTATTTACTTTTATGGCCATAAAAACAAGTCTTTGAAACCCATTCTTGACAATGCGGACAAAACTTTTCATTACCTATTTGGGAAGATTAGAAAAAACAGTAGCTTTACTTCAATGTGGAGATAAAAGTTGAAGATAAAAAAATATTTACTTGAACGGGTAGCCATTTGAATCTGGTCAATAAACATTATCTAAGGGTAGCACTTAGCAAGGATATTGGGAAAACTGGGTTCGAGATATTGATTTCACTCCCCTTGAATAAGGCTGCAATTATTAATGGAAAATGCCATTACGAGTTTGACCATGCCCAATTACACATCTGTGTTTCGCGCCAAACTGCTCCTCTTTGATCTTTGGTCTGAAGGGTTTGGACGTGTTTACGTGTTTGATGAAACTTCTTGTTGAAAACGTTTCTAAACTTTTTGAAGGAACAATGAAAAACCTGAGCGTTACTCTCACACAAAATTCACAAGGTTTATGTCAAGAAGTATTAACGGTCTGGAAAATATATTTTATATTCTTTAGTGACATGTTGTTAGGTGTAGTTGCAAAAAAAATTTAAGACAACTTTTGGAATCGGTAGGAATATAACATACGTCGTAACTAATCCCAATCAGTACGAAATCAAGTATGCCTATTCAACAATATGTTCGTATGACAAATGATTACCATCAGACTTTTACAACGTAAACCTTATGTCTGGGTTAGTAGGGATAAGATTTGGACTTTGCCTCATTTGTTTGAATACATTTATGTTCATCGTGTTGATGTAAACGATTTGTTTGATGAACGTACTCTCTAAGAGAAAATTTCTGAATGCCTATTTCATTTTGCCGATTTTACTGTCTTCATAACCTAAAACAAGTGATTAGACTGCCCATTGATAAAGCATGTCACTTTGGAATTTTGCAATTATTGATTCTTTCTATATCATAATCAAAATACATATAACATGATTTTAACAGAGATACTTTCTCTATCAACAACTTATTTAGAAAACATTCGCGTACTTGCATCAGTAAAGCTAAGAAAAATAAAATATGCCGACGTAACAGAAAACGATTCTACCAAAATTTGATAACTCTTCCTGAAAAGGATCATGTGATCGAGTCTCTGGAAAAAGACTTGGCAAAAGCAGATAAACTAATGAAACAACATACAAAGCAAAGACCTAGGTTGATGTGCACATCCTCATTTCGAGTAAAGTCAACGAGGCTAGGTGGAACGTCAGGACGTGGTGCCTCAAATATAAACGCAAGTCGTGACGCTGTTGTTTCTTCGCTATCGGGTGTTCCAAGATTTTCATCAAATGACATCCGAGTGGATGACAGATGCCAGGGATAAAGTAGCGAGTGGAAGATTTGGAGTCATCAAGCTAGCAAAACTTAACAAGCCTGGGATTTTGGCAGCCTGTAAAGTTTTAGATCCTAAAACATCTAAAAATTTAGTTTATGCTGAAGTAATAGCAGCTCTTACTTTAAGTAGAAATATCTATTTTCCATATTGTTTTGGTTTATATAACAATTCCACCATTGTGATGCAGTTAGTAACAAACAAATTAACGCCTCTCCAACATTACATTCGTATGTTTGGAAAAGCAAGGTGGAAAATACAGAGATTTAAGGCAATTTGCATAGACATTGTGTCGGCATTTATGTTTATGCATTCTTTTAAGGTGTTGCATAATGACATAAAAGCTGACAATGTACTTATTAGCGATACAGCTAAAATAATTGATTTTGGCAAAGCAACATTGGCAACTCACCCTGTCGTTTACAACATACTTTCTGGATCGGAATTACACGCTGAGTACAACAAACATCATAGACATTTAGCGTACGAGCTTCAGAATATCCCTGGCAGTAAGCAAACATTCAAAACAGACGTGTTCTCAATCGGTCATATGTTTTAACATTTAGCAGCACAGTCGAAACTGTTCTCATTTCTTAGCAAAGGGTATGATATTGACCGTATTTCTTTCTTCCTTTGAATTATCACAAACCCAAGTACGTTCTATTTTTCATCATAGGTTCACCATCATCTTCAAATAATAAGTAGGATGATATTGCTAAAATTTCGTCAGCTTCACTATAAGAGTTCGTCATTTTTCGTTACACTACTCTTCTTTTCAGTTTTCATTTAGATTTGCCTTTGGTGTATATCTCGTTTATTTAAACGTGGAATGTGAACTGCATCGCTTTCGGTACAGCCACTTCCGGACAAAATATACGCATTTGATAAACACTTTTTTAAACGCGGTATATATTTTAAACGTGCAGTGTGAACTACGCTTAACCAACCTGGTTTTCTTGATTTTGTCAGGAGTGAAAGAAATAAGTGCTTTATGCTGAACTACTTTATTATTTGGAAATGTTTATTTTCATTTTGGAATGCTTATACAGTAGAGTCTCTCTAACTCGAACCTCGAAGTGGAAAACAAAATCGTTCGAATTATGGAGAGTTCGAGTTATAGGGACTGATACTGCTAGGTTTAAGTTTGAAGGGACCTACTGAATCAGCTCGAATTATGGAGAGTTCGAGTAATGGAAAGTCGAATTATAGAGAGTCCACTGTATTTGAAAACTATTTTCATATGTTATGAAATGTAATGTTTTCATTCTGTTCATCATTTGATCAGTGAACTGTTCTTTTAACATCGCATTGCAACAACTTGTTCATGATTATTTACTCTTTTTACTTGAATATTGACAGGCAAGGAATTAACTGGTCAAAATACTTTAAAATGAAACTTCATATTTGTTGTGATTTATTTAGGACTCTCACAGTTATGAAGGAATCAATGGAACGAAAATTTGATTTCTTCGAGAAAAAGCTCGATCAAATGTATGTTATTGTGAAAGATAACGATAAAAGATTGAACAACTTGGAAAAGATTTTGGCTAAAAGAGCAGAAACGGTAAGTGGTTTAAATATCCCAATGGATTTAAAGGTATATCGATTAAATTGTCGTTTAAGAATGGCAGCTAATTCTTCAGACCTTAAATTTTTTATTGTTAGCTGCCACCTCCGTTTATAAATTTGAAATTTTTCACCCCAGTTTTATTACTCCATCTTCAGAGACGTTTAAAAACATTGTACCGGCTTTTGCCCAAAGATGAAAAATGGGATCTGGACGAAACGTAAGTAACAATTTGAGTGCGCAGAGAAATACGGTATATATAATGGAGATAATCGAATAATAGGAGTGATGACATAGTGCACTTACTTTTGTTATTGTTAGATATACTACTACAGTTAATGTAAGTTTGACCAATCAGTTTGCGAAAGATGCTCAGAAGCATTTTAATGATGAGTATTCCAATAGTCAGATACATGGTAGGAAGCGTTCTTTCAATGTGTTTTACAACCGTATCCATCCGACTTCAAAACTTAAAACGTCAATTTTCTTTAGGAGCGTGTAAGATTTATTTTCACTCTCTCTAAAAAGAATATGACTTATGAGTGATGTGGAGAAGCATACCAGCACAGGTATTAAAAAAAAAACTACGCTCAAGAAGAAAAAGTAAGATTTTATATTTTCAGTACGTTTTATGTGACGTATAATAATCATATATAAATGTTTATGTATGTTTTATATTTTCTAGCTTTATGAGCAAAGATCAAAATATGGCTGGCGGTCGCCTTTATTAACAAACCTTATTATGAAATTGGATCAACAGCATTCGGAAAAAATGATTTCTGACGCAAAACAAGTGTTGTGAAAAAACGAGTTGCCAGCGAACCACCGATGAAGCGGCAACCTTCAAAAAAAGTTCGTGTCGAACACTTGAATGCTGAAGACACATTATAGCATTTTCACACGGAAGATGTTTATGCGAAAGGATTCGAGGCTAATTTCTATTATAATGATTTTCTTTTTAACAGCTAGTAGTCAATAAAAACCATCATGTTTTAATTTTTACAAATTGCTAGCTGGTTGGTTGCAAGTGAATTTATCTAAAATACTAAAACAAGCTTCGTGTCTTTTCCCATGTAATACTTATACTCTATATACTTTGAAATTAGTCACCGTATTGAATAAACTATGAAAACTTTCCGGAAAGTGTGTAAGATATATTTGGATTTACACGCTCAATTAGGCATTATGTCTAAATTTTGCTGATTGATAAAGAGTGGATCTTTTCCTGATATCGGCTTTATTATTAAGCTCCAAAAATAGTCATGTTCGGGATGCGTATCATTTCTTCGATCAACACCTATTTTCATACTTTTAGCATTCTTTCCGTTTGTTTATTAGCAAATTTTAATGTACTTATATATTAAGCAGAAAAAAAAATATATTTACAAAAATAAATTACATTAGTCATTATTCCATCTGCACCACTTACCTGAAATGAAGCTTTAGAATTGATCATTAGTAATCTAAAGAAGTTATTCCTCTTCAAGTTTTCCCTATAATACATACATTTGAAACGGCTCGGAAACGTCAAGTTTAGAATGCATTTCTCCATAACAGTCGATTCAATAGGTTGCGTTTCCCATTAGTTTTACCCTGTTTTCCAGAATAAAATAATTGGAAACGTTATCGAAATATCACATATCGTCATAGTTTACTAAAAAGATACGTAAAAATTTCCCACAAATTTATTTGGGGAAATAGAAATTTCCGTTTCGAAATAGTTTTCCTCATCGGAAATCAACAGGGAAATTCTCAATTTTGGAAACTATATATAAACATTCCGTTTCCAGCAAGTATCCCTAACAGGAAACTGGGTAAAAATTTAGAAAATTTTGCAGTGTTCTGTATTGTTGAATATGGTGCTTTTACAGTTGCACTTCTGTATGTATAATTAAATTGATGCTTTTTATACAGCTGCACTTCTGTTTGTATAATTAAAATGGTGCATTTCCAGTTGCACTTCTGCATAGTCAAAGTGATGCATTTCTATAAGTCTTTTAAAGTCAGCCGGACTTTCACAGCCTCATGATCTGAAAAGAAAACCGATCTAATTACTGACGTTGCAGTGTAGTTCTCGATAAAGCTCTTCTTTATGTAACATTGATCTAGCAATGATCCGTCAAGATGTGTTGATTTATAGATAACCATTTCGTAGTTTTGCAGTACATCTATAGGAATATCATTAGATTTGAAATAATCAATGTTAAAGTCACCAAGAAGAATGTCAATATCATTACAATTAATAAAATCATGCAACTTGTTGAAAAACAATTGTGTTGGTCTACCATGACTTGGATACAGTACTCCTATCCGAATCAGATCATTACAAAAACATTCTTTGTTTGGGTAGAAAAATGAAAATCCTGGTTCTGAAGATCCACCGTCATCTTATTATACTAATTCGCAATTGTGCATCCCACTTTTATTTTAGAGAGTGATATATTTGTTTAATTTTTACAGTCATCGTCCTCTGATGTGCGCGTAAAACCACGTAGAGCGAGAGACACTTTTTTTCTAAAGCACGTGGCATCATTTGACGTCAGTTTTTTATGATCACGGGGAATCATTTCATTGCATCCCCAATCGAACGCGACGTTTTTGGGGAAATATCTCAAGAACCAACAGGGATAACTGACGTTTTTTGGGGTCAGCGATACGGGTGATGGGGTGACGCATAATTTGGGCCTAAATTTTATTTGGTACTGCGGATATGATGTCATCGAAATCTTTGATCAGCGATATCTCCGCAACGGTTGGTCGTAGCGAAACGATCCCATACACTTTTTTGATCAGCTTTTCGAGCTCTACAACATGGGTACACTTTTGAGTTGCGATTCTATGTTTTATTTTTTATTTTTATGTTTTCGAAGTTAAGTTCGGTAAAAAGGTTTTACCCGGGATACTATAATACTCTATTACTTTAACACCAATGGCTATACTTTCATATTTGTTGCCAGCACTGTTGAAATAAAAGTCTTCAAAAGCAGCTAATGTATCACATATCCCTGAAACATCATCATGTGGGAGTAACTGGGTCTCTGTCAGACAAATTACATCACTTTCTATCAGTTCTTTCACACAAGCTAGGTCAGGTGCATGTAAAGATAATGATCTTACATTTAACAAACTTATTGTTAAGGAATTAGCAGATAAAGGACCCATTGATTCAGGAGGAGGTAACGTACAACTTTGGCGCATCCGCTCGTATTCAGTGAATGCTCTCTTGTCAGCTTTGATGGCTTTCCTATTAAACATTCCAGTTAAGTGCAACCCACTGAGTGTTCTAACACGAGTCATAGCAACATACATTTGACCAGCATTGAATTGTCCTTGCTTCTGCAACTGAAAACTAATAACTGCTTCCGACACACTTAAACTTTGAACCTTATGAATGCTTGTTCCCCAAGAAAGGACTAAAGGGAACTATGTTCTTTTAATCACTAGTGAGGAGAGCTTTCTTTTGTGAATATGAATTTCGGTTTCAGTTCGGTCTATTGGAACATAGTTGTGAGTCCTAGCAAAATGATCAGAAGCCATTTTCATTAACCCAGCATGCTCATCCATAAATTTTACATAAATTTTTGTGACTTTGTTGCGGCTGCATTTGATAGACTTGACAACACCAATTTGTCCATTTATAAGTTTATGAGCTATGTCGATATTAGAGGTAAGCATAACTTTTGCTCCGACTTTAAGAATAAGCTTTGTCAGAAGACCACCAGTGTCAGTGTGCTTCCGATTTAATGCATCAGTGATCAATCTGTCAGGTACATCATTTGGCAAATCATCAATCGCATTGATAACAAATTCATGACTGTTCAAACATTCAAGCTTTTTTTGGTTGTAAGCGGTAGCTGGAGCATTTTCAGCAAATAAATGAATTGCTTCACTAGGATAATCTGGAGAGGAATCCAAAATGAAGCGAGATCAAAGAAGATTTTCATTCTCAGGAGATAAATTAGCAGTGCGGATATTGCTAAGGAGGTCAATGAATACATTGTCACCTTGCTGTCGCATTACTTCAGTTAGCTCTGCAATCTTGAAATTACTCCAAAGTTGTAGTAAACTTTCAACAAATCCACTAGACATATAAACAGGCTTTCCCATTACTGGAGGAAGCTGAAAAAACCACCAGATGCAATGATAGTTCTACCAGCAAATGGGACATGAGTACTAACACCAAATATCTCACATAACCGTAAATGTACATTCTTGAACAGTTCTTCTGAAACCATCGATATTTCATCAATAATCAACATAGTCACTTCTGAAAGCTTGTTTCGCAGTGATGATTTCATTTTGTCACTACCATACATTCCATACATTCCCAATCCCGAGCGTATTGTAGTACCACCTATGTTGACAGCAGCTACACCAGTCAGCGCTAACAATAACAAACTCGGTTTTTCTGGGTTAGTAGCTTTACGAAGTAATTCTTTAGAAATGGCATGATACACTGTTTTCAACAGATGCGATTTTCCGCATCCACCTTGACCAGTTAAGAAGACATACAAAGGATCAACACCTTTTAATACAGCACTGTTCCTGTATTTGATCAAATTTTTCGCCCACGTTAAGATGGTGTCAAAGATTTCCTGTTGTTTATTGTTAAGAGAAAGTATCTTTGTGTTGATTTCCTTGTCATTTAGTACGTATTGTCTTTCTGGAATAATTCCTGATGTAGCACTTGTATTTTCATCCTCAAATTCATCGTCAGATGTGATCATTCAACAAATCTTGTATTTCCTCATTTTCTTGTTGTGCGAACGGATCAAAACTGGTTTCCAGACCTGCTCGGTAGTTTCGAAAAGCTTCATCAACAAGTTCACCATGTGACTCTATTTTTGTTTTATTGCTGTTAACTAAATCAAGGACACAAGGCTGTGAAAGTTTTCCAAATAAGTGTCACATATCAATTCCTTTTCAATCCGGAAAGGAAAATACATAAACAACAAATGATGTGCATATTGTTCAGGAAATTGATGTCTGTTAGGTACATGATATCTCAAGACAGCAAAAGTTTTTCTGCACTTCATTTTACTTTTCCTGCTCATTAACGGAATGACAGGTGGATAAGGACAACTAACACTTTTCCCTTCAATCACCTCATCATTAAGAACAACAGGTTGATTATCATTGTCAGTTGAGTCATTTGGCTTGGATTTTAGTAGTATGCTAAAAATTCGGCAAAGCACATCTTATCAAGCATTGCAAACTTTCCACCTTTGTATGAGCTATCTGGTCTGTCAAGGTAACAGTCAAGCATATTTGTCTTGAAAATATCATTGCTATCCTCAGGAAATTCATCCAATTCTTCCCGAGATTTGCAAATTCGAAATCTATTTTCCGGCAGATTACTGTTAGCAAATATCACTTTTGGAAATGTCTTACGCAACCACAACTCAGGCATCACATGATATACTGCTTCCTGTACAGAACATTCTATTCTGGAAGAGTAGGCCTTGGCAATTGATAACATCTGATCGAATTTATTTAGGTTTTGTGATTTTGATTCCTCTAAAGCTTGCTTCATTGCTTTCGAGCACTCATCTTCTGATTTAGAAAGATATTTGCACATGTAGGTAATGGCTTTGTAATGGTTGAAGACAGGTTGAATATCTATGTTAGATTCCCAAGCTGATTCCTTCCATAAAGTAGTTGTTTACAAAGCAAGAATTGGGTGGTGGACGTAAATGAATTTCATAGTCTGCATCCTTTGAAATCGATAACGCACTTTAATATTGTTCTTCTGTCAAGCCTATTTTATCCAAAATCTCAGCAATTGTTCCAGGATTCTCATAGTCATCTCTTAATGGATCCATTACATTGTGCTTTTTTGGTTGCAAAAACTCATCAATATATTCTTAAATTTATCTAACACAGTTTTTCTGGTAACAATCTGCTCGAACAACTTCATCAACAAACATTATGTATTCATCCTTGGTATTTTCTGTCAAAACAGGGGGGTCTTTGATCCACAAAAAAATATGTACATGTGGGCTTCCTCTTACTTGAAATTCGACGCGAATAACGTAGTAGTTAAGTTTCCCCAAAGAACCAGCTGTAACAATTTCCCTAAAGAATGTTTCAACACGATATTGAAAATGTCGACCCAAGAAATCTGGGTTCATGTTCAAAATTCAGCATTTATCTTCATAACTCATGTTGCGGATTTCGTCTTCCTGAAGATTCATTTGATAGATTTTGGATAATACTGCAGGTAACTCTGGCCAACGTAAATCTGCACATGATAGAGTCAGCTAACGTAAATCTGCACATGATAGAGTCATAAAAAAAGTAGGAATACCAAGCTGTTTTACCATTGCTAGAACTTCCAACAGGAATCGCTTCCAATAAGCTGGAGTCCCCTTTATCTGGTTCATAAAGTTAAATGCTTCATCATTCGCAATGAAACTTCTGACGGTTTCTTGAAAGTTTTGAGACAACATACCAGCGTTAACAGTACCACTAGAAAGTTTTTTCATTGCAACATTGATGTTATTGTGGAGATTTGTAGACTGGACAACAATTGGCGAAAAACATGTAATCTGTATCAGATAAAAACTTTTGGCTGCAATTTAATAAGCGCTGATTGAAAAATTTAACTGGACTAATTGGAACAGTTCGTTCAACATTATATCCAAATTTGCCATAAGGAAACAAATGTGGAAATGCCATTTCCTCACACTATTCAATTAGTATATATAGGGATTGCTGTACATCCTTCACCAGGGGCAATGGTAATCATATCATCATTAACATCAATAGGTATTTTTGGTTTCGGTCATGACGTTTTCATTTGAAGCTGCTTGGTGCTCATCTAATGGGTTGTCATAGGGTTCATTATCATTTCCATCAGCTTCACTTACTTCATTTACTTCACATACTTCATTTACTTCACTTACTTCATCATCATCAGAAATATTAGTCATATCAACAATTACATTGCTATATAAATGATTGTTACCTTTCAAAAAGTCTAAAGCTTGTACAAGTAAGTCGGGTCTTAAAGGTTCAAAGTAAACATGTCCATGATACATCAATTTTCGCTTTAATTTCAGCAGCAGTAAACTGTTACTATAAGCAGGCCTTGGCAAAACATTGCTGACACTTTCAGTATCTATTGGTACTTTGCAAATTGCTCCTTTCTTTTGGGAAAATTTCCTTTTGGCAATAATAAGTTTTTCCAAAGGATTGATATCAGTTAGGTGTTGTGGTAAATCATATATATGGATGTATTTTTTTTCGCCGATTCTTTTACTGCTTCCTTATTTTCTTGATACAATTTCCGTTTCTCTTCCAGTTTTTTCTTGTGTTGTTCTGTACCAATACTTAGTTAGTATTTTTCAAAGAGAGATGCTTGCTTTTCAATATGTTGAGGGGTATCCTTGTTTTCCAAATATTTCTGATGAAAAATCTTTTTATTTTCCAAGTATTTTTGACGTAATGTGTCTTTATTTGACAAATATCTTTGGTGAAAACTTTCTAACTTTTTCAAATGTTCATCGTTTTTTAGAAGGTGATCTTTTCCTTTAACTGTATCTTTACTTTTAGTGGTATTCTGTTCATCACGCCAATGTTATGAGTAGGTCGAAGAGTCCGTTTCCCATGCGGAGCGGAAGTCATGATGGCTGCCGAGCGGGGCAAGTCAGACATAACATCTCCCCCTCCACACAACCAAAACAAAATTACAAAATATAAAATAAAATAAATCCTAGTCCAAACTAAATTCTAGGAAATGCCAGTAAGCCACCCTGTGGCAAGTGTTTATCAAGCAAGGATCCAATCTCAAGTTAAGTCACTGTAGTCTAACGGCTTCTTCTTCTTAACAATTCGTCCACTTCGCGTTTTGTAGGGTTCGCCCTCCTCTAACGAGTCGTCGCTGAAACCATCTTCATCTTCATTATAAGCGATCGTGCTGGCGTCAGAATTCTCGACCTCGTCTTCAGCATCACTCTCATTTGTCACCGCAGGGATTGGTCTATCTACGGTCAGCGCAGGGGGAGTGTGTGTCATTATCATGTGGACCTGGCGAATGTCCTTTACATTTTGACGTGTGACGTTCCCATTTCTTAACTTGATCTCGTATGATCTTGGTGCTACTTTAGAAATAATGTTTCCACGAATACTCCATTCGCGCGTGTCGCAGTCTTGGAGTGCGACGAGTTGACGGGGGGGAAATCGCTGAGCATCTTGAGTGTTGTGTTTGGCGTCGTGGTATTCTTTCCGGTCGGCTCTTTCACTCTGGAGGTCAGGAATGGGTGCTTGTGGTGTTACCCGATGAGTTGGTAATACTTCTTGCAGCCTACGTCCCATGAGCATTTCTGCCGGCGATAAACCATTATTTAGTGGAGTGTTACGTAAAACTAATAATCCTTTCTGAATGTCTTGGCTGCTTCGAATGCATTTCTTCATCATTTTCTTTACTGTTTTTACTGATGATTCTACCAAGCCATTCGAGCGAGGGTAGTATGGGCTGGAGGTGGTATGTGAGAATTCCCACTCCTTCTCAAAACGTTGATACAGTTGAGATTTATACTGCGATCCATTATCTGAGACGACCTCAGATGGAATTCCGTGACGGGCAAAAGCGTCTTTAGTGGCGTCTACAACTTGCCGAGCGTCTGGGCGTGGTAGAAAGTAAACCTCGGGATACAAAGTTAGGTAATCTGTGATGATTAAGTAATTCTTGCCATGTAGCTGGAATAAATCAGTTCCAATTTTTTCCCATGGCATGGAGGGTAGTGGCGGTGGATGAAGGTGGTTCGTAGGTTTTGCCGGACGGTAACGTAAGCAATCCTGACATTTGCTTATCATTTGTTCGATCTGCCCATTCATACCTGGCCAGAAAACGCTTTGTCTGGCTCTCTGTTTACATCGCTCCATGCCAAAGTGTCCGATGTGAATTCGTTCTAAAATGCCTCTGCGTAGTGATTTAGGGATTACTAGTCGATCTCCTTTCAAAATGAGTCCTTCAACTACAGTGATGTCCTCACGGTGATCCCAGTACGGTTTAATCAAGTCATGACATTGTCCTTTGCATTGTGGCCACCCCTCATTAATGACTTGAAGGAGGTGTTGTGATGTTTCATCAGACGCTGTGTGCTTACGAATCTCGTCTAGCTTGTGTCGTGAAGCAGGAAGCTGCGTCGTAATTGCCGCAACATGACTTTCTATCAATTTATCTGCTTCCTTATCTCGGCTCGATGGTGCATTTGTTGCTGCCCTGGAGAAAGCGTCAGCATCTTTCAGGTCAGTCCCTTTTACATGCTCAGCTGTGAAATTATACCTTAACTGCTGCATTCGCATGTTCTGGATACGTGGGGATAAGTCGATGAGCCTCTTATTGTTGATTATTGGAACTAATGGTTTGTGGTCAGTTTGGACAGTGAAATGGGGTAAACCTTGCACATAAATGTTCATTTTATCGCAACCCCATGTCACTGCCTTCATTTCCAGCTCGATAGGATAATAATTCTTTTCCTCATCTGTGAGATATCGAGAAGCGCAATCTACTGGGTACCACTGATTTTCGTGTTGCTGGTACATCACTACGCTCATACCATTATCAGCTTTACTCGAATCAACACGGAGCTTGGTGGGTAGTGTTGGGTCATAAAGTTTCAGTGTCTGCGGAGAAGCTAGCAATTGTTTGACATTGTTAAATGCTGTTTCGTGGCTGTTCGTCCATAACCAGTGGTTTTTGGTGGATAGTAAATCGCGTAGTGGCTGAGTCGTTGCGGCTAAGTTCGGGGTGAATTTTCCGAGCTGCTGTGCCATGCCGAGGAAACAACGCAATTCTGTTATGTTCGATGGAGTTTTATAGTTAACAATCGCTGACGTCTTGGATGCTAAAGGTGCGATACCGTCCTTTGATAGGTGATAGCCTAGAAATTCTAGGGAGGTGCGGTTGAATTTGCACTTAGCCGGGTTCAATGTTACATTGTTCTCTCTCATACGGTCTAATAATGCTTGTTGTCTCGTTTCGAGGATTTCCAAAGTTTTACCGTAAACAAGGAAATCATCTGTACTCTTGGCGATGCCTTCTAAACCCTCGGTGATAACGTCCATTCTCTTATTAAAAATATCTTGCATCGAGCTCATTCCAAATGGCCCCCGAGTGCAGGAGTAACGCCCGACTGGCCTAATAAACGTTGTATACAATTGGCTTTTCTCATCTAAAGGCAGCTGCCAATAACCTGAATTTGCATCTAACTTTGTGAAGTACTTTGCTTCCTCGTCAATCTTGGCTAACGTTTCGTCCACCGACTCTAACTGGTAAAGTTCACGCTTGATGCCTTTGTTCAGTTGGGTTAGGTCGATGCGAAATCGTAAACCGCCGTTTGGCTTCGCGACAGCCACTATTGGGTGACACCAATCTGTAGGTTCGTCAACCTTCCGTATTACGCCCATCTGTTCCATGCATTTAATCTCATCTTGAACTGCTTGGTAAAGCGGTACTGGAACTCTTCGTGGCGTGGTGAGTTGATATGGAACGTTGTCCTCTTTTAATTGTACGGTTACTGGGTCACCTTTTACCTTCCCGAGGCCACTAAAAACCTCAGGGTAACGATTAGCAATGTGTGACGGAATATTGTCGACGGAGGTGTTGCCAACATTACCGCAGAAATATGTGTCTGTGATGTTAAAGGTTAAAATGTTTAATCTGTGAATAGCTGATCGTCCTAGCAGGGCCTTGTGAATATTCTTGCACACATAAATCACTTCATCCGATGTTCTGTCACCCCATGTAATGTTTATAATTGTATAACCCAGTACCTTTGACAACTTACCCGAAGGACCTGATAATCTTTTGCGAGTAGGTTTCAGGTCCTCACGTGACAGTCCGAGTTTGGGCAAATCAGTGATGTCTACTACCGTTACATCAGCCCCACTGTCTATTCTAAATTGAATGGAACCATGTTTAGTTGGCATTTTTACTTCAAATGTCATTTTCTCTGTGCCCAACTGTTGCTCGTCTACTGTTTTGTTGTCACAAACTGCGCCCAAAAATAACGCCCCTACATTGTCCTCATCAATATTGTTCACTTTCTTATTTTTACAGACAACACTGTCCCGGAAATGATTTTGCTGGCCACAAGGCACACACTTTTTCCCCCAGGCTGGGCAAAAATCCCTCCCCCGTTGGTGACTACGGCAGCAAAACTCACAATTCAATACTGCGCGTTGGTCGGCTCGTGGTTGACGGCTGTCATCCGGCTTGAAATTAAATTGAGCTGGTCGTCCACTACCTCTCGAAGGGAAACGTTGTTGGCGTACGTGATCTACTTCGTCCGGTTTGTTGTCCTTGTTCATCGTTTGCAAGCCCTCGTTTGCTTTTTCATGAGCCCGACAGATATCCTCAGCTTTTTTCAAATTCAGTTTTGCTTCAGACAGAAGTTTCTTCCTGAGTTTGTTGTCGGTTACTCCACCGACGATTCTGTCCCTAATTAACCCATCATGGCACGTATCACGAAAGTTACAGTTTTTACTGAGTATTTTTATGTCAGTTATAAAATCGTCGAAACATTCACCATCCTCTTGTTTGCGAGAATTAAAATTGTGTCTCTCTAAGGTCTCATTGATGATGCCTTGAGCAAACGTTTCCATAGCTTCCAAAATAGTGTTCATATCCTTTTTGTCATCCTCAGATAAAGACAACGACTCATAAATTTTTCTAGTGTCCTCTGAAAACGCATACCGTAACATTGAACACTGGAATTCAGGTTGTTTTTCATTTAAACCTGTGACTACCACGAAGTCATTCCAGCGAGATTTCCAAATCTTAAAGGCGGCGTAGCGATCCACCGACAAGTCTAATATCGGTGGCGTCCACGAGTTCTGAGAATTAAGCATTGTAAATAATCGTTACTTATCTTATCTGTGTCGTGATTCTTCAGAAAATCTTCGATAACACACTTCCTCTTCCCTGTTTACATCCTACATCAGCAGCGCCATGTTATGAGTAGGTCGAAGAGTCCGTTTCCCATGCGGAGCGGAAGTCATGATGGCTGCCGAGCGGGGCAAGTCAGACATAACAGCCAACACTTTAAGAGGACTTCATGATTTTCAGGCTGAAGCTCTTGCATTATGCTTGAAAATTTCAACAATGTTGCAGATTCATCTTCAACAGAAACACCTGTGTCATTCCGACTGTGTGAGTCAAATACATAAAATGCCCTTTTGTCCCAAGCAATACTAAAGTCACTTGATTTACAAAGAAAATCATGCCATTACTTTTTCCAGAAAGACGATTAAATGATACTAGCCACCAAGGCTAGTATTTGAAGTCACAATTTCGGTAAAACCAATCTTTTATCAGTGTAACAATATACTCAAAACGTATAGATAGAAAACTTCAACTTTTTATTAACTTTTGTTTTAAAAAAGTTACGCGCTCTAACATGGGTGCTATCAAACGTAAGGGGGAAATGGTTTCTCTTCTTAAAGAGATCACACGGGAGGAGAGAAAAAAAGGCACATGCTAAATGAATAAAGTGAATAAAATAAACATTCGATCTGATTAACAAAGATTATAAGGAATCGGTTAAAACAAATTAAGACAACTATTATGATAAAAGCAAAAAAGTTCACCTGTCTCAGACAGTCAGGCAAGGATACGTTAGGATACACTGGTAAACCGCACATGCTGCCACTGCTGCTTTTTGTCCAAACTGTTTAACCAGTTAGTTTCTTTGTATTTAGTTGATGTATTGTTTTCAAAGCCAACGTAGTCAACGTAGTGCTTGGAATATAAAACTAATAATAAGAATAAATATAAAACGTTGTTCCTATTAGTTCATCAGCCAAAAAAGTCACGTTCGATTGGGATTGCAATGTATTTGCTTCACACTCACGTCGCACACAAAAAAGAAATAATTTGGCGCACAACTCAATCTACCATTTTGCGTGACTTACAAACAAACAAACAAACAAACAGACGGAGAATTGGCTATTAATATATAGACTTTTAAAAAATTGTAGTTACTTCTATCTATTTCAGCAGTCACATATGATATGACAAATTTATTCTGTTCAATTTCCAATCGATGTGGTAGATAATCTACTGACAAATACCGAAACAAATTCAAATTTTGAAATAACTCGTTATCTTTAATCATGACGTAATCAAGGTCGGTGGTTTTCCAAAAACACATGCTCTTAAATTTTGACCAGCATAATCCAACCAAAGAATTACAGGTACATTGCATACCAGAACTTGCACCAAACATTGAGTTTCCCTGATGAAATGATGCTTTAACTGCCTTATCAATCTTGTATGTGGGTCCAGGGTTACTTTCCACGTCGCCATCAATAAGAAGTAGAAACACTTCATTAGGCCAAGGAAAACATAGGCAAGGAAATGTTGGCGGACGATATCACAGAACAACAACAATTTCAAACAAAAATTTGTAAAACCAAACCTTCCTCCTCTCTCAATACGAGTATTGAAGCAGCCACAAGAAGCTTGCTACTGCTCAATACTAACTATCTGGAAAATAGAGTTAACTTTGCAAATACAGCCTTGAAAAATTTCAAGTACAATAATGTACCTTTTGTAATAAATATTTATCACCAACAAATTGAATCCGATGAGATATTCGAACAAATCTATATGCTTTAAACTCGCAGCGAAGTTACAAAAACAGCACACTGAGAGACTCATTAAGGGAGGCCATTTTGCGGATGGCTTTCAAATATAAAGTAGAGGTCACATGAGATGGCGAAAATCCAGCCAATAAACTATCTCTGTTGAAGTTATGGTGGCTAAATTAACACCTTTTCGTAGCACTCGGGCATTACTCACCAATGACGATTGACACAACATTTTTATGAACCAATGAAATTTGAGAAACAAATATGCGCAGGTTTGGACAGTAGATGAAACAAAACAAAGAAAAACATGGACGATCGTAAAGTATTTCTTGCTTACGCAGAAATCCAAAAAAACAAACGTAATAACAGAAATTGTACAGCTACATATAGATTGCAGCTAAGGTCAACATGTAGTGTGAATCAGTGAGTTCTTTTCCAAATTATCAGTGAAAAATATACATAATAGAAAAGTCAGTCACGACGCGAAGACATTGAGGGTAGAGCTTGGACTTTCTTGAAAAAAAACACACGTAACACATGTTGAAGCTTCTGCGCAAACACTTAGATATGAAAACATTAACATTTATCTGAGGAATCCATTTTTTAATTTCAAATCAATTCTCCTTGGTTACTAATAGCACAAAAATAAACAACTCATTGATGCTATATTCAGCAAACCCGTAACTTTGTTCTAACTAAATACATATTAGGTTTGATTATCTTTAACTTCAAATTCACATCAGCATGTACGTAAAGCTTGGTTCCCATCTATATTCTAATACGTGCTGTGGTCATATAGCGGCAGTTAGACCGCGCAAGACACATTCACGATTAGTATAAGCAGAAACCCTTACAGCGCATTTGATCATCATTACTTTTCCTTTAGGTAAGACACATAAAGACAATATATATGCGAATGAAGAAATGAATCTCATGGTTTTAAACCATGACGTTCTGGGTTGGTGAAGAACAATACTTTATATGGTGTCCAATCTTAGCTTGGCACAGAGAAAATTACTCGAACAAAGGTAGGCATTAATTTGTTTACAATGCATATTTTGAAACGTTTAAGACTTACGGTTTGGCTTTTCTTTTAAACCTGTTTACCTTGACTTATCGATCCCATGAACAGTAACAGCCATCTTAATCTTTCTGTTGTTTTCATGTGGGCACAATTTATTTCTATATATCGTGAAAGGATTTAATATGAGTATTTTTTATGTGCTTCAGATCTTCATAGTAAAAACATGATTATGAAGTGCAGTGTTGATAATGAACACGTAAAATACTTTCTCTGGAATACCTACAGAGTTTTTAATTTAAAAGGTTGAGGAGTATTATTTTCCGTTGTGAGTTGTGAGCTGTGAGCAAATCACATTGCATCCCCCATCGAACGTGACTTTTTTTGGCCGATGAACTAATAGGAATAACGTGTTGTTTTTATTATTATTGTTAGTTTTATATTCCAAGGACCACCGTTGACTTGAACGAAAGCAGCAGTGGCAGAACGTGGCAGTATGTGCGGTTTGCCAGTGTATCCTAACACTTCCCTGACTGTCTGAGACGGATGAACTTTTTTTCGAGCAATGAAAGTTTTTAAAAACCAATACGTGAAAAAAGAGTATCCTGAAACAAAATATTTTTTTTGCTTTTCTTTTAATAGTTGTCTTAATTTCTTTTAATCAATTTGTTTTAATCTATTTTAATCTGATCGAACGTTTTTTATTCACTTCATTCATTTAGCACGTGCATTTTTTTCTCCTCCCGTGTGATCTTTTTAAGAGAAACCATTTTTTCACCTACTTCTGACAGCACCCATGTTAGAGCGCATAAAACAAAAGCTAACAATAAGTTGAAAAGTTTTTTCTCTCTGTGTTTTGAGTGTATTGTCAAACTGATATTTGATTGGTTTAAAATCGTAAAAAAAACCACGTGAAGTTCACGTTCGGAATGCATGTTATAAAGGAAGAAAGATAACAGCTGAGTTAAGAACATGCAAGATTTGAAACACCAGGAACGTATTTCTCTTCATGTGCAAACGTGCTTTATTAAGCGATAAAGCCAGCAACAAAGGAAGTCTTATCGCTGGTTTTAAGTGCAATAATTTGGGGCAGGTGGTGATACAACACAGGCTGAACATGGGCGGCGAGTGACACCGCCTTAGCGTCTAGTCTATATGTTGTTGATGATCTCCTATTTCCTCTATGATATTGTTATCACAGATTTCAGATGCAGTTGTAGTATCTTCGTCATCTTAACTCACCAGAGTAGTTGCTGTGACATTATCTGGAACCACTGACGAGTCTATTTGTCTCAATTCATTTAAGCTCTCTTCAAGATCTTTAAACGCATCATCTGAATCAGCAGTGGCAGCCTGTTGAACTATAGGGGTAATTTTAGCTTTCCTAAAACTGTTGATGATGGTTTCCTTGGTTACCACCTCCCAAGAATCAGCCAGTATCTTCATTGCTTGCAAAATTGAAATCTTTGGATAAGGCTCCTTTTTTTCCAAGGCTCTGCATAGTAAACGTACAACCCTTCCTCGATAGTGCGCTTTTAGGCTGTGTGTGACACCTTGGTCCATTGATTTAAGAATTGAGGTGGTATTAGAAGGCAAAAATACAAGTGGCACGTTGGTCAAGTTTGGAATTGCTGGGTGGGCTGGACAATTGTCAATGATTAGAGCAATTTTTCGATCATCTGCACGAAACTTTCGATCGATTTTACGGAATCACACTTCAAAGATCTCACTATTCATCTAACTCTTCTTTTGCGATTTGTATTCACAGGGTAGATGCTCGGCATTTTTGAAACAGCGGGGTTTTTTAGATTTTCCGATTATAAACATGAGTAGTTTCTCTCCTGTCGCACTTCCTGTTGCCATTCCAGTAAATCTAACTTTTCTTCTCTTTCCTCCGAAACATTTCTCTCCTTTCAAGCGATAAGTTTTACCTGGGAGACATTGGTAAAAGAGGCCGAACTCGTCCGCATTGAAAATATCTTCCAATTTATAGTTTGAAACAATTGTTGGTAATGTTGTTTCATTCCAAGAGCGGATCATCTCTGGTGTAACGGACTTGGATTCACCACCAATGATTTTCAACGTAATGTTGTGTCTGAAGAAAGTAAAAACATCCAATGTAAATCAGCCCTTAATTATCAGAGTTTTGTGGGTTCGAATGCTATTTCTTAAATCGAATGTTTTTAATTCAAAGAGTTAGAAACTGTTAACAGACATAATGGCCTTATATTTAATGGAAAAAATATCAAAGATACTTAAGATATAGTCGTTGTGACTTCTGTTGATATTGTTTCCTACATTAAAGGATACCACATTTATAAATATGTTTGGACACCAACTGTACAAGAACATGTATGTGATGAAATTGAGCCTGACAACCCAGTCGATAAATATGCAGCAACAACAACAACAACAACAACAATAATAATAATAATAATAACGATAATCACGGAACGATTTGAAACACTTTTCGGAACGATTTGCAAACCGCCGATAGGAAAGATAAGTCTCTTAGGAATGATTTGTAACCTATTGGAACGATTCGCACAATGCATCGGAACGATTTGCACATTCATCGGAATGATTTGCACCAACCCGGAACGATTTGCACCATCATCGGAACGATTTGCATATTAGGAACGGTTTTACACAAAAACAAAACGGCATCGACGTAAGCGGAGAGGTAAGCTTGTTCATACATGTACATTAGATAAACATCAGAAATTATTTATTTAGAGGTTTTGTGAGATTTCAAAAAGCTGACGAAGTGTTTAAACATAACTGAGGGATCTAATAAACCACCATGACATACATTTACCAAAATCCAAAATCAAGAAAACAAGTTTGAGCAAATGACATCGTTGTTTAGTTTCAGCAGAGCCTTAAAGGGTGACCATGTGTTCATAAATACCTCTTTATAATTCTGTTCTGAGTTTTTTCGCTAAGTAATTAATAATTAGAAGGATCACACATCATTATTTTTCATAAACAATATATATATAAACATGATAATGACTCTTAGTAGGTTGTTTATGTATATGTTTTTACTTGAAACCATTTTGCCGCAAGATTATAAATACAGGTAAGGTTGTTATATCAATTTACTATAATACCTTTTTTGGTTATACCTTGAAAAAGTTTATATGTACTGGAAAATCCCTGATGAAGCAAGAAGGAATTAAATTACCAGTCTAGTTGAAGAGCATGCAATTTCATCATCACTCCTCATTCTTTTCAAGAAAGGATCTAATTATTTCATTGCTGCTATAGTTCTTTCAAGGGATTTATCAGCTACATTTAATGACACTGGAGAAGCAGGCAGATATTCATTTTCATATCATTTTTACTGTAAGTGCTAAAAGGAAAACCATTTACGTGTAGTACTAATAATTATAAAGCTTTTTAAATTAGGTGATTTGGCTAAAACCTTTATTGTGAAAATAAAAGCAGGAAGATTCATACTTAAAATGTGTTTAATATAAATATATGTTTCCAAAGCTATATATATATATATATATATATATATCTACACTAAAAGGTTAAAAGCTGGATAGATATAAAAACAATAAAAACAACAGCTTGTTTGGTTAACTATATTTCGTCATCTTACGTGACTTCATCAGGTTCGAATGGTACAAAGTTCATAGAAGGGCGTTTAAATACTTAAAAAGAGCGCGAAAAGTAATTAAAAAATAAATAAATAAAAGCATTGTCGAGATTGGATGTGGCATGGTTTCTGTAAACTAAACTTTCAACGTTGGCACCCGGTTTTTATATATAATTTAAAATATTCCTTACATTGTTTAAAAGATTAAAAATATTAAAACCAATAATATACATATATACAGTAAAACTGATAAAACAAGTTTCTTTTAAAAATATGAGGAAGGTTCTGACAGATTCACTAATACGAACATATAACAACCATCACCTCCTTCTGTTACTCAAGATGATGGTAGACGACTAGACAAACAAACATAAAACGTTACGATACATGTAAGAAGGGATCCGGTCCAGGTGAAAAGAAAGTAGACATGCTATCTTTCTAAACAGCCACAGGCTACTAACGCAAGCGCTTTGACAAGTGGCCAATGTCAGTTAAGACATTGCAAAGATGGTTCAACCTACTACATGTATGAGAGAATAGATAATATATAGAGAGAAAGAAATATAGAAAAGAAACACACTACCATTCAAAACTACGTAATATATACCTCATAATCATTAAGTCCGTTTGGTAGGAAAGTATTCAGTTTATACTGCCAAAACTGTTCTTTCTTTCGTACAGACGTTTCATCTGACCCTTGATCAATTAACGTAAATTCCCAATCCAAAAAACCTTTGTGACCCACCTGGTCAAAATGATTATGTAGTGACTGTTGGGGAACAGTTTTGACAGTATGACGATTATTACAGGATTTGTAGTTATTAAATCGTAATCTAAATTTTGTAGTGGAGCTGCCAACATATTGAACACCACATGCTTTACAATTAAGTAAATATACCACATTTTCCGAGTTACAGTTCAGTTGAAAATTCCTGATTTTATACTTTCGCCTGTCCCTACTTGCAAATTCCGTGGTGTTTTTTATGAATGGGCAGACACCACAACGTTTTCCAGAGCATCCGTTACATTTTCCTATTTCAGGTTTCTGTTGTGGAACCTTAGCACGAACTAATAAGTCTTTAAGACTTTTTCCTCTACGAAAGCCAATAAGGGGGACGCTCTGAAATACGTCTTGGTGAGATTTATTACAATTTAAAATTACTTGAATTTTCCGTAGTATCCTGTTTAAATTCCTATAGGCCGGGTGATACGTAATATTCAAAACAAACTTCCTTGATTCCGTTGATTTTCTCTGTTTATTTTCTTTCAGAAGATCTTCCCTTTTAAACTTCCTACCCTCTAAAACCTTTCTCCGTACTAGCTTTTCGTCATATCCTCTTTTTATTAGCCAAGCCTCTAGATCGTTGCACCTTTTGTCAAAAAATTCATTATTAGAACATATCCGATTGAGCCTCAATGTTTGACTATAAGGGATAGAGCTTTTGCAGTGCCATGGGTGACAAGATGTTGGGTGAAGGTACTGGTGCGTATCTGTAGATTTGACGAAAAGATCTGTGAGAAGTTTTTTCCCCTTACGGATAACTTGGATATCAACAACAGAAACCTGAAATAGGAAAATGTAACGGATGCTCTGGAAAACAATGTGGTGTCTGCCCATTCATAAAAAACACCACGGAATTTGCAAGTAGGGACGGGCGAAAGTATAAAATCAGGAATTTTCAACTGAACTGTAACTCGGAAAATGTGGTATATTTACTTAATTGTAAAGCATGTGGTGTTCAATATGTTGGCAGCTCCACTACAAAATTTAGATTACGATTTAATAACTACAAATCCTGTAATAATCGTCATACTGTCAAAACTGTTCCCCAACAGTCACTACATAATCATTTTGACCAGGTGGGTCACAAAGGTTTTTTGGATTGGGAATTTACGTTAATTGATCAAGGGTCAGATGAAACGTCTGTACGAAAGAAAGAACAGTTTTGGCAGTATAAACTGAATACTTTCCTACCAAACGGACTTAATGATTATGAGGTATATATTACGTAGTTTTGAATGGTAGTGTGTTTCTTTTCTATATTTCTTTCTCTCTATATATTATCTATTCTCTCATACATGTAGTAGGTTGAACCATCTTTGCAATGTCTTAACTGACATTGGCCACTTGTCAAAGCGCTTGCGTTAGTAGCCTGTGGCTGTTTAGAAAGATAGCATGTCTACTTTCTTTTCACCTGGACCGGATCCCTTCTTACATGTATCGTAACGTTTTATGTTTGTTTGTCTAGTCGTCTACCATCATCTTGAGTAACAGAAGGAGGTGATGGTTGTTATATGTTCGTATTAGTGAATCTGTCAGAACCTTCCTCATATTTTTAAAAGAAACTTGTTTTATCAGTTTTACTGTATATATGTATATTATTGGTTTTAATATTTTTAATCTTTTAAACAATGTAAGGAATATTTTAAATTATATATAAAAACCGGGTGCCAACGTTGAAAGTTTAGTTTACAGAAACCATGCCACATCCAATCTCGACAATGCTTTTATTTATTTATTTTTTAATTACTTTTCGCGCTCTTTTTAAGTATTTAAACGCCCTTCTATGAACTTTGTACCATTCGAACCTGATGAAGTCACGTAAGATGACGAAATATAGTTAACCAAACAAGCTGTTGTTTTTATTGTTTTTATATATATATATATATATATATATATATATATACGAGCAGTGCGAGGACCACCCTTTACAAAATCTTCAGAAAATGATTTCTAATGAGCTTAGAAAAATCAAAGATAAAAAAGAAATCGATAATAAGACTCTTGATTATCTTTTGATCAATGATCCTTGTTTAGGTAGGTTTTATCTTCTGCCAAAGATACACAAACGCTGGTATGCTGTTCCAGGGAGGCCGGTAATCTCAAACTGTGGATATGTAACTGAGAGAATATCTGCGTTTTTGGATTATCATTTACAACCCTTAGCTAGGAAAGTTAAGTCATTTATTAAGGATACCAATGATTTTCTTTGTAAACTTAAGGAATTGCCCACCTCTTCCGGATAACGCACTCTTTTGTACCATTGATGTGGTAGGCCTTTATCCTAGCATCCCTCATTCTGATGGGCTGGATGCTATGAAGATTGCGTTAGAAGGAAGAGATGACAAGTCAGTCAGTACAGAATCACTAGTGAAGCTAGCAGAGATTGTTTTAAATAACAACTTTTTTGAGCATAATTCTAAAACATACAGGCAAAAACAAGGGACTGCGATAGGTACGAAATTTGCTCCACCTTATGCTATCTTGTTTATGGGAGATTTGGAGGAACGTGCACTTGCTAATTACCATCTTAAGCCCTGGGTTTGGTGGAGAAATATTGATGATATCTTTTTGGTTTGGGAGCATGGTGAAGAAGCACTGATTGAGTTTATTTCATATCTTAATAGCATTCATCCAACTATAAAATTTACGCATAAGTATTCTCGGGAGTCTATTGAATTTCTGGATGTTTTAGTTATCAGGGAGGGGGAAGGAATCCGCACTGATCTTTTTGTCAAAGAAACTGACACCCACCAGTATCTACACTTTTCTAGCTGTCATCCATTTCATACTAAGAAAGGTATCCCTTTTAGTCAGGCTCTTAGGATGCGTCGTATTTGCTCACAGGATGATGACTTTTTAAGTAGAATTACTGATTTGAAGAACTGGCTCTACTCGAGAGGCTATGAAAAAAGGTTAGTAGACTCTCAAGTGGACAGGGCTATTTCTCTAGATCGTAATGAAATTTTGCAGGGTAATTCGGGTGGAGACAAATTAGGAGGGCGGGAAGTTTTTTCTACTACATTTCATCCAGCATTAAGTAAGGTTATATATCAAATTTTTAAAGAAACTCAGGTAATTTTGCATTGTGATGAGGGTCACAAAAAATTGTTTCCCTCTATTCCGTTAGTATCTTTTCGTCGGGCTAAAACTTTGCAGGATATTTTAGTCAGGTCCAAATTATCTTCAAATAAATCGGGGGGGGGGGGGGGGGGGGGGGGGGGGGTCCTGTAAAGGTTGCAAAAAATCAAATTGTCAGGTTTGTGATTTTCTGATAGAAAGTGATAGTTTTATGGACAGTGATGATAGGAGAACTTTTACTATTCGCAGGGGAGATTTTCATTGTAATTCTAAATTTGTAGTGTATAGGTTAGTATGTAAAACGTGTAAAAAACAATACGTAGGGAGCACTAAAACACTATTTAGGTCTAGGGTAAATAACTATAAGAGCCATTTTAGATCCTACTGTGAACGTAAAAATGCAGGGACACTGAATCAGGGGAGGGTGGTTCCACAGGCGGGTCTTTTTTCGCATTTTGCACAAGAATCACATCATGGAATTCAAGATTTTAGTTTTCAGATCATTGATGGTTCAAAAGATGAGAACCAACTCAGGAAAAGGGAATCCTTTTGGCAACATAAATTAAAAACTTTTTTACCGCAAGGACTCAACGAACGCATTGTACCTACATAGGTTTGTGTATCTTTGTATAGTCTAGCATTGACTTCGTTTATTTACGCACTTTTTGCGTGTATATCGCATGTTAGGTGTCTGCGCTTTAGTTTATTTACATTGCGTTAGAGAGTTTTTTGCTAGTCTATGGACGTTTTTTCTCATTGTTTCCAAGGCTATTTATTGTCTTATTAATTTAGGACTGTCAGGGAAGTATATTTTGTATGCAGTTTTTGTGATTTTCTTTTGTTTTAAAGTAGTCTCTTATGAATTTTTCTAAAATTTTTTAAATTTTTAACTTTTTAATTTTTTGCTTTGAAACCGCTTGTAAATTCCATTCTCAAACGTCTTCGTTTCGCTATTTTACTTCTCTCTATTATATTTTTAACATTTTCGTCTCGCTAGTTGGCTCCTCTATATTATTTTTTTCCCCTGAGAAATTGTAATGAACAATTTATGATGGAATCTTTTGTATATCTCACTATTTCATTATTTCTGTACTATTCACGATTTTTAATTGTAATTATAGGGCGTATAATTTTTAGCATATAAACCTTCTTGTAAGACATTTCTAGTTAAACCTGACGAAGAGAAATCGAAACGTTGTTTAAATGTAGTTTTTTTTGAACATATATATTTTTTTAAACTGCAAAAATGCTGCTTTGGGAACATATATATATATATATATACAGTATATATAAACATTTTAACTTTTTCATAAAAAGTTATGTATGAATACGTAAATACATATATATACTGCGGAAGCCAAAAAGGGCCAATCGACATTTCTGAACAGAATCTGCGTTTCAATGTTAAAATCCGAGTTTCAATGTTAAAATCCGAGTTTCAATGTTTAAATCCGAGTTTCAAAGTTTTAATATTAAAATCCGCGTTTCAAAGTTGAAATCTGCATTTCAAAGTTTTAATGTTAAAATCCGCATTTTAAATTTCAAAAATCAACAGTGCTGTACTGACATTGCGCTATCTTTGGTAATGGTTTAGATAGATGTAAACATGTTTTGTCAAAGGTGTGGACGTTAACGTCAAGATGAAGAATTGTTTTGCGCCACATGTGGAAGTAAGAAGGAAAGAGAAAATGTGGAGGCAAGCAGTTTTGAAAGTGAAAAGGAAATCATAGTGCATTACTTTAAAAAGGGTTTCACACATCGCTCAATTATTATGTTTCTAGCTAAGTACCATGACATAAACATTAGTCTCAGAACACTTAAGCGTCGTTTACATTCGTATAACATAAAGAAGAGAAGTTCAGCTTTTACTGAGGATCAGATTATGCAAATCATCAGAAATGAAGTACAAGGAGGGCCATCATCTCTGTGCGGCTACAGAAGCATGTGGAATAAATTCTGCACAACATATGGTATAACTATTGGTAGAGACATTGTCATGCGTATGCTCCGGGAAATTGATCCAGAACAATCAGCTAAACGAAAATCACGAAAATTGGATAGGAGATGCTACATTAGTGAAGGACCAAATTTTGCTTGGCATACCGATGGGTACGACAAGTTGAAACCATATGGTTTTCCCATTCACGGTTGCGTAGATGGTTTTTCAAGGAAAGTCTTATGGTTGAAGGTTGTTAGAAGTAATAACAATCCTGTAATACCAGGAAATCTTTTTCTTTGTACTGTTGAAGAACTAGGTGTTTGTCCAAAGGTAATTAGAACGGATTGTGGCTCTGAAAATGGGCATATCACATGTTAGTCGACCCCAGTGCTCATAAATTTGGAACGTCTCCTGCTAACCAGAGAATCGAAAATTGGTGGTCTCATTATAAACGGGGATTTACTGTGTGGGTTATTGATTTTTTTGAAAGGCTAGTTCACGAGGGTCACTTGGTATTAGGTCGTCCTGTACATATGGAAGCTGTGTGGTTTGTTTTCGCAAACTTTCTGCAAAGAGAACTTGATGTGGTGAAAGAGGAGTGGAATTTGCATTATATTTGTCGTTCTAACTTTACTAAAGTTTTTGGCATTCCAAAGGAGTTGTATTTTCTACCAGAGACACGTGGATATTCAGACTGTGGTATACCAGTTGGTAAAAAAGATATTGAAAGGATTTTAGGTCAAAAAAACATATACGTGGAGGGAGAAGTTGCTATGGCATCTCATGACAAAACATTAACTGATTACTTTACACATGTCATCCAGATAGAAAATTTAAATTATCCTCCAGAAGATTGGAATGAAGCTATGTTATTATTTGAAACACTGATTGCGCGATCAGGTTGTTAATACCTTAACATGAGAAAAAACACATTACACATGCAGTTGTATGATAACTTGTACACTGAGCCAATAACATAATTACAGAATCACACATGATAAAAGTGAACAAAATATAAACAAAAAAGTCCCTTTTGTTGTCTTTAGCATTTTCCGAATCCACATTCACCTTTAAGTGGCATCACGAAAGCGTCACTCATGTCTTTCTCCGACAAAATGTGCACCGGCAGTTCCACACTTAATACACATGTACTAACTGTTGGCAAACATTTACATTTAGTTCCGTGCTGAGATAAAGGACAGTCATGTTTAAAGTGAACTGTGTAATAAGGTGGAAGTCCAAGAGGTGGTACAGTCGATGACCCAGTTAAGTATTTCATAATTCTTCCTCCTGATATTTCAGAATTCTCTAAAACAAATAAAATTAAGATGTATCTTACAGGGAAAAAATGGCAGGAATTCAAAACTCACACGATTTGTTCGTCTATAAATGCAAGTGATTTCAATTCATAATTGCAACCGTTGAGACAATAACTGTAATTGCGAAAACTCACCATCCATGAAACAGACTTCAATAAAATCAATAAACGCTTTATAACAACCAGTCTCTAAGCTCTTTTTAGTACTTCCAGTTTCACTAAATTCTGGTGTTAGCATCTGTATGAAGGTATCAAATTCCCATTTGAATACATTTGATGGACTGAATACTATCCCCCGCCAAAGTGGACAAAAGTCTATAATAACTTATATTGAATATATTTTATCCATATGGATAAAAGAAAATTATATAAAGTCAAAACCGTCATATACAAAACAAATTTGCTTAGTATGTAAATTCGAAAGTCTCATATTTGAAGATTAAATATTTTACATATATAAAGTCAAAAACTTTCACATATATAAAGTGAAAAACTTTCTCATATATAAAGTGAAAAACTTTCTCATATATAAAGTGTTCACTTTCTAAAAGAAAATGTTGAGCATGCATGCGCAACTTCACCCTAATTAAAAGATCGCACTTGTGTATTCGGAAGATAATAAAGACGGCTACTGTACACGTGCGGAATTTTTTCTTCTTGTAGAACAAATCTTATCAAACCCTGAATTTAAGGAAAGTGTTTCAATACTCACTTCCCCAGTCACGAGAAATGTAAATTTACATGAAAGAATAAATGTCAATTTAACTCCCAACACCAACAGATTTCACAAATTTACAGAAGAGTCGGTGGTGCTGGTGCTAGTGGTGGACGAACTGCATTATCCTCGTCCTCTTCAATGAACGTTACAACCACCCAAGGAGCTGCAGTTGATAGATTTCAACGAGGACGTAATTATTATGCTCTCCATAAAAAAACATATGAGAAGAAATCTACTGGGAAATGTCGCATTAGTCACAAGACTAGTGACTATGGTTTGTTCATAACCAAAGAAGTGGTGCTGCTTCCTGACTCGAAGGAAGCAAACATAGTACAACGCCAAAGGTGATGCAATAAACTATTAATGAATACAGTGAAACGACGATCTGGGTTGGGTAAGGCAGTCCATGTATTTTTCCTCGAAGATTTTATTTTAGGAAAGTAACACTTTATTTAGAAAATTTTTAAAAGGCTTTATATATCTAAACTTTTTATAACTATATGCAAAGGTTTTGACTTTATATAAATATGTAAGTATATATATAGTACAGTACATATATATAATTTACATATAATCTCCATACAAAACTTTTTCATATATAACAATTATTTATACATATATATATTAACTTTTTGTTTTGCATTTTTTGTAATACTTTTGTCCACTTTGGCGGGGGATAGAATACTGGCAGGAACACATTTTCATTTTGTTTCATCACATCCATAATGCCAAAGCATTTCAGACATTCTATTATCTCACTCAATGCCGTCATTAACGGTTCAATCTTTGACTTTATAAACATAGATCTAAAAAACAAAGTACATTAACCTACCTAATAATAAATTTTTGGAAGAATTTTGTTTGGCAAATATTGAGATTAATACTTTTACCCTTTAATGTGAAAGGCACTTTACAGGGATTAACTTTTGAGGGATTAAATTTTGGAAATAGGATCAAAGTTTGTAAATTTTGTGAAATTTAATTTAGCACTTAAAGTACGTATTCAAGGTTAAGCATACCTGAGAATGTCAACTTTATCAACAATTTTTGCTTTCGATAGATCGCCTCTGTATCCAACATTTTCCAACATTGAAAAACCTTCATCTGAATTAAAAATTGTGGACATTTCTTCATCTGTATTAGCTTTCATTAACTAAAAAAACAAAATAAGAGAGATAAGCATTTCAATAACAACAAATTTAACTTTGCAACAAGCCATTACAGATAGTTGAAAATGAAATAATACAAGCATGTACATTCAAAAACAGTGGCATAAAAAGTGTTACTTCTTGACAACTCTCTGTATACATAAGGTATACATACCTGCTTGTATAATTCAGCTTTCAAACCATTTACAAAAAATTGGTATACCCATGGCGCTAAAAACCCAGGGCCTGGGCCATTGTGGACTAAACAAGCCCAATGTTAAAAGCCGTTCCATCAGCTACACTCACCATACCACAAAACGGTTCATAGCCATCTTCATCTGTACCAGTAAAGTATTGTTCTTTGATCTCATTTAAAACTTCTAAAAAGGACAAAAACATACATTTTTTACAAATATATTGAGACAACATCATATCACTGACTTTTCATTTCATTTTAACTCACTGCCCCAGACAGAAAATAAAAAAGAAACCAGAGGCACAAACAACTGATTATACCCAAATGCAAAGTCTTCAAACAGGGATTTAAATAGGTAAGTTAAACTATAGCTAATAAAAGCTTATACCTGAATAAAAATCTCTGGAAACACCACCAGTGTCTAAACCGGCTTCACCAATGAAAGTGATCTTACACTGACATCCAATCTTTTTTCTATTCCACTTCTTAGAAAACATTTTCAGAAAGCCACTAAAGCACTGTCCTTGAGAACATGTATTTGTATTACATTATTCATATCCACTTTGACAGTTTTTATAGCTTTAGTAACTGCTGTTAATATTGCATTATTATCCATATTGACATGTGAATCCATTTCAGCTCTGTGGGTGATTCAATGTTTTGTTCTTCATCTGAATCCGGAATACATATAAAAGCACTTTGACTTCTTGATGCACAATTATCAGCATGTTCTGCAATAATAGATACAGGATACTTCCTGTTACAGATGGGACAAAATACCTTTGCTTCTTTATTCAAACTGACATTTTGTTGTATGGTTGGGTTATGCTGTGTGGTGAAGTCGTCGACTAAATCTGGAAATAACTGAAGATCTGATAAGAAATCATTTTCTGTTGAAGGTGCAATAGAAGATTCATTTACATCTACAGGGTACAATGATGAATTATCTAAATGTGGCGTTGGGATTATGGCTTCATTGTTGGTTGGTTTATGGGGGCAAAAAAATGACAGAAGTATGTGTGGAAGAAGATGTATGATTAGGTAGCTGTTGAAACCTATTGCTGACTGGTAACACGTTTTCTTTTCCAAGCTCTTTGGATAACTCCTGTCTGTAGAATGTTGATGATTTACACACATACAAATCTATCTTTGAATATATACTGCTTCGCAAGTTCTTTTTTATAGCTTTCTACAGTAAACGTTTCTCTACTGCCTGGAATTTTGTCAACTAATTTCTGATCTGGATATAAAAGAACATAGTCCTCAAGTGCACAGAAAAACTGATCATGATCAGAATGTTTTTTCATGGCAGCGTACAAAACTTCATCTGCTGTATTGTTCTTATTAACTTTTATTGGTAACTTACCCCCTCTGATAATACCCATACTTCCATTTTCTGGTTCATTTATAATGCCCACATTAATTATCACAGGTTGTACCTTGAGGTTGAGTTTTGCAAACTTAGATTTTCTAGTCTTCTTGCTACTTTCTTCGTTACCACTTTCTTCTTCAGGAGGCTGTCTGGATTTCTTTTTTTTACAAAAAAATCCTGATCTCTCGGATTCTTTTTTAGACAAAAACTCTTCAAATGTGCTGGTTGCTGGACAGTCATTATGTGCTTCGAGTGTTTCTTTCTTCAACCCACATTTAACACAGAATTTTCCGGTGACCTTATTGCCACATTGGCCGCAATAACAAGTTTCCGCCATTTTACTTTTTTAAAAAACAATTTTTTAAAAGCTACTTCAAAATTACCGGTTTTTAAAACACGGATTTGCAAAAACTTTGAAACTCGGATTTACCCCAAAACTTTGAAACATGGATTTACCATGAGGGTGCTTTTTCGGCCAAAACAAAATTTTGAAATCGAACTTCAAAAGATCTGCTTTTCAAAAATTCAACGTTTCAAAATTTCAGTTTCTCAGGAAATAAGGTTTTCAAAAATTCAACTTTTCAAAAATTCAATTTCCACATTCAAGAAATCAACTTTTTCAAGGAACGGCAAATCGTAATAATTCAAAATGGGACAGCTAGCTGCAGATGCATGCATGCATGACTTTAGTATTTAGTTTGTAATTTATTTTGACAGTGCAATCGGGTCTAGATGTTATTCTATATAATGGATGAGTTTCTCCATGGATTACTACGATGATTTGTGTTTTCCTTCTGTTGTTCTGTTCTGTTGTGCTCGATTTGCGAGATTAGGTATCATGTATATCATGTCACAAAAAGGATACGGTATGAAATGGGGTCTATTTGTGCGTGCGTTCTTGTAGCTGCTCGTTGATGACTTTTTTTGCTGCGTACTGTACGTAATAATATATACAATTGATGCAATTTTACGAACAAATTCTTCAAGTCAGTAGGATGGAATCTAAAGGCACCTACTGGTGGTGAGGAAAAAAGTATTAGCCTGCATTTTTAAAGTGCTTAGCTATGAATTTATCCCAGTGTTACTCTTAATTTTTAGGTTGAGAATTAAACCATATGTGGTTAATAATATATAAAGAACGAGCCTTTTTAAAAAAGTGTGATATCATCTAACCATCTTTTTAACTTATACCTTCAATCCTGTTGAGAATAAAATGTGGGCATGGCGGAAATTAATATATGGTTGAAAGTGAATTTCTTATAAAATTGCTTTCTTATAAATTTCTCTTCCACAAAGTAAACACTGCGATGGTGTTTCAATTTAATTTTGTTGGAACTGCAGTTATTAGTATTACATATGTAACAGGTCCCACATTGATAGCAGTTATAGTGTATAAATATATAAATACTGAAGTGATGTACCTGTTTTTTTTTTGTATTTCATATTTCATATGATTCCTTCATTGTTCTAGTTACGAAAAAATGAGCTCAATAAATGTGAAATTTGGAAATAAAACTATGGCACTTCCGAAAAATTCACTTGATGTTAGAGATATTACATTGATATTCAATGTGAAGGAGGAAGGTTTGCATCTTAAAGTAAAGGAAAATGATTCAAATTGGTTAAATTTGTGGCCACAACCAAACAAAATGATACCTGAAGCACTAATTCCGTTAGGCTGTTCAGAAGCAATTTTAATTGCTTGTGAAAAATCACATCCACCTGTAAATTTATCACCATCCACACCAGTGACAACTATCTCAATCAGTGAAAACACTATTTCGACATTTTCAAATAGCACATTCATGAGTGTGGGAAGAAGGGGTATTAGAGCAATACCCCTTAAAAGAAAGTATGAGAGTTACACGAAGCCAAAGAAAGCAGCAAGCTACATGAAGAACATAACGATTAGTCATGTGACAAATGATGGAAACTTAGAAACCATTTTTGATGTTCCTAAAAACATCACAGAATTGGGATGGAAATTCCCCACATTTACAGTTGATAATATTCAGGAGGAGGTAAAAAACCAAGTTGGTGGTTCTGATTACTTTGTGATTACTGATAAGAGGGGACACCCTATCCGTGATATGCAGAATACACGAGGTAAAGTTTGCTTTTTTTAATTTAATCCTCTAGTGTATATATTCTTCTTTTCCTCATCGCAACATGGATAAAATCATTTGCCATTATAGCTAATAGAAATTTCGATACATGATATTGACATTACTGAAAAACTTAGAGCAATTCAGGGTTTGAAGTGCAATTATATAAATTTTATATAATACTGCAATAATTTTAGGACCAGTTCAGACCACTGAAATTGTCCGTGGACAATAGCAGAAAATATATGACCTCCCGATGGTTGATTGGCACGAAATAGACTGTCCCTCGATTCGTAAGCATGTTCAATATGAATCAGCGGATCTTCTCCAAATGTACTGTCCCTCGTGAGTCTTCCTCCTGATTCCTCGTACATTCGAGTTGCTTCAGGTGCAGTTGGAACAAGATGGTCTTCTATTTGTGTTGTACGTTTTGTTTGGCGCATGTTTTCGATGGGAACACATCCGTTCGGGCCAGGAACGCGATGGTAATTCCAAGAGCTAATCAAATGTTTGGCCGCATCTGTAGTTACGTAAATAGCTACCCATGAAAAACAAAACTTTAAAACTGGGTTGGTGAGATCATAATCAAAGATTTCACTAATAGAAATAAAAGCTCTTTTAGCCGGATAATTAACTCTTGAATTTAACTCAGGCCATAACCGTTCAATGACATTGTTATCCGTAGATGTCGTCTGTCTCCATGGTGCTTTTTCTTGGCAGTATCGATATCTCTTTAAAAAATCTTGTACATACAAGCAAAGAACAAATTCTTGACCATGATCAACTCGAAGCTGATTCCATACTCCATAGTTGATAATAGCAGGGCGAAACACGAATTCGTATATAATAATAGGATTTTTCACTGGCATTGAGGCGTACCCTACTATCATTCTCGAACAACCATCAATTAATGCCACATGGGTGCATCCAAAACTTTGGGCAATTTTTTCATTTTGGTCCATGTGGACTTTGTAGCCAAAGTAAGGGGCAAAATAGGGTATAGGATTAGTTCTTTCCAGTAAGTCTCGTGTTCTTAGCTCAAATTCGAAGGGAGCCAACCGTCGCAAGCTTGCAGAGACACGTCTTTGTGAGACTACCCTACCAGCTGATCCCATGCTTGCTTGAATACTCCCTTGCATGAACGATCGTCCATAGCCGTGTCCATAACGGATGATAAAATCGTCAACCACTTCATCCAGTTCTTGATCTGTTATCCTAGCAATATTATTCGTTCGACAATACCTGCGGACACTCCTTTCGCTGACACCTCTATGATTTTGAAATACCTCTTTTAGATGGTTCGATATTTCCAGGTGTGTCATTCCACTTTGAACCATTTCCCTCATTTCTATGACATCGACTAGTGTCTCCAAAGCCGCCATTTTGAATAAAGCTAAGCCTTAGCTTTGAGAATTGCAATATTAAAAGATTGAATAACCATAAAAAGATCTTGTACATTAACATCAACCTTATACTAGAAGCATTTTATCTTCTTTCAAAAAGATGATTTTCTAAAAAGGCAATTTCTTAAAGAGTTGATTTACTAAAAGATGATTTTTCAAAAATAGAAATGATTCTGAGTTACAATTTATTCAATCTGTGACCTTGAAACGCTGAATTCAAAATTAAAAAACATGATATGGAACTGCAAAAAAGCTAATTCGTAAAACAAAATTCTGATTGGCCGCAAAGGTACCGCCATGATTTACACAAAACTTTGAAACACGGATTTAAAAACTTTGAAATGCGGACTTAAACATTGAAACATGGAGATGGACTTTGAAATGCGGATTTGAACATTGAAACGCAGATTTAAATTTCGAAATGTAGATCCTGCTGAGAAATGTCGATTGGCCCTTTTCGGCTTCCGTAATGTACAAATCATGCGTACTGACCTACAATAAAATACTCAAGCATCAAATCAACTGACTGAATGTAAGATCTGTGAGGAATATTTCTGTAGGTAAGGAACTCTAGAAATCTATAATTCATCCCACTAAATAAATTTAAGAAGTTCCCCATGCATAAAGATGATCTACTGATATGTATATACAGGAGGAATTCTCCCAGAAGATTTAGTTAAAATCGTAGGATGATTCACATTCAATTAAAGACCTGGCTTTACATACATTTTGTGTACCTATCCTGGATAAAGATTCTCCCGTTGCTTTCAATAGAATGATCCAAAGCGTAAGCATTCTAGCATGAAACAACCCGCGATTCATCATGAAGAAAGTTTACATAGAAGGACATTCACTATTATATGAAGTCAATCCACAAGAGTTGTCATAAGATGCTGTTATTTGATAAAAAAAGACTGTTGAAGCAACAATGGGCCTAGCTACAACCTTACTATAGCCCCTGCATTCTATATTTTATGTCAAGTTGATTATTTAGGTCAATACTCAGCATATTCATGGATCCACAAATATAAGACTGTGACAATTTTAATGGCAATTTCTGTTGTTGTTCTACTTAAGCTATTAGCATTAAAGTTATGGATGATTACTCAGTAGAAAGATGCATTCATCTTTTCATTCACCGGATTTTCAAGAAGTGACAGTGATAGCCAGCTATTGAAAGATTGTAACAACATGAAACTCAACTTCAATGATCATCAATTTTGACTTCATAAGCGTGTTGCTGTTGATTTGACCATTTGTCCTATTGGAGAACATAATATGAATGGAAAGGTGGAAAGACCGCTCATAATAAAAGATTTCTAATGCAGTGGGAGACTTTAGTTGCTGTCAAAGCCAGTAGTTAATGATCTAACGGTTGGAATTGGTACCAAAAATTAATTTAAAGAATTGGAATTCGATCACACCATCAGCCCGCACAATTACCGATGGCAAAAGGCAATTGCCGTCGATATTGCTATCGACGAAAAAAACATCGACGGCAAAAGTTTGCCATCGGTCATTTATTTAGAATTAGTAATGACTTTCTTCATGTTTTTGTTATCTTTGTCTTTTATAAAAAACTACATTTAACTTAAAACTAAAGACATTGAAGTTTTATTTATTTTTAACCCACATAGGTTTTTTTTCATTTTGCAACATTTAATACATGAAAAATATTTTTCAAGTTTAAGCGACGTAAACGCTGATTTCATTTTTTTATAAACCCACATAAGCCTGTTTTGTTGTTCCAAAGATGATTTAATTAAGTGAGTTTCACTTGATCTGTCAATAACTTCTATTGTTAAAAGTAGAATGTGCGCACATGCAATAGAACGTGTATATATTCTTTTAAGAAAAATACTCACTTTCGACATCATTCACTTATTTCAACTCGCGATAGTTTTGTGTTGTGTTTTGTACACATCTTCTGTCTTAATCTTGTTTATTGTTTAACTATTATGCTCACTATCCCTCTAAAATGCACAACGATTTTTCTAAACACGTTCGTATGCTTTACTTTCCGAAGACGTTTGCTTTTTTTCACCAGATAGAAATAAAACAATGTAAACATTTAAAATTAATGAAGATATTCATGCTAGTGAAGTAGAAAGGTATTTCTCTAAGTTCTTTTTCTTATAAAAACAAAATAATCGTGGGTTAGCCTTAAAAAAAAAAGAAAGAATTTTTGCCGTCGAAATGTCATCGAATGTTCAAAAGTCGACGGCAAAAACTTGCTGTCGAAGATTTTTCCTAATTGCGAGGGCTGCACCATTGACTGGAATCTAGAATCTTTTAAAGTTCAGAAGATAAGCATGAGATTGATAACCTCTCCAGAGTTTAATGCTCCTTTCTATCTCTATTTTTTTTATCTTAAAATTTTCAAATTTTCTGATTAGTTCACCATCTACTTTCTCACTCTGGACCTTCAGCAATAATTGATGTTTAAGTCTTAGTTAATATCAAATATTTCACAATACTAAGTGTAATTTGCTAGGAATCCTATCGATTTGTCAATGCCATACCACAAAACTTGGTTTGAACTATGTTACCTATCATTCAATGGAATGATCTTCAGCTGCGTTATCCAGGATCACATCTCACCAAAATTTCAAAATATTTATTTACTGTACTCTATAAAAGCATTGTTTTTAACTACTGATCTATTCTTTAATATTGTTTTACTTGTTTGAAAGTAGTCTATACTCTGTACAGCTTTAAATCTTACTTGTTAAATTTATATATATTTAGTTAAAAATTGTCACTATATAATTTATTTACAGTCTGTATGAATTTGACTGAGTTGAATAAATGATACTACTACATATACTAACAAAGTCCAGTATGTGGAATGGTAGTACATTGCAATTCATCAAAGCTAATTAAGGAAAACCTTAAAGTTTACAACAACTGGTTTGAATCATGGCTATTGAATCACATACCAAGACTAATGGATTAAAACAAGTGGTTTAAATGGTGACATCTTCGAGTTGGTGAAGTCATACTTTTTACTAAAATCGATTCTGTCATTTCATCAGTTTATCGATGTGGAACCATAGCTAGAGTAGAAGCAACCAAGGATGGTATTATGAAAAGGCTTGAGTGAAATATTTCAATGCTAATGAAAATTTCTGAGAGGAGAAGAGTTGTGAAATGTATTGATCTTTAATTTTAAAACAATCCATTGATGAAACGAGATTTCATGGAAGAATTAAATGATAAAGCTTAGGTCAAATGATAAGTTGTTGTTACTGGTCAAATATTGGTGTTCATCACCTGTGGTGGTTAATATTGCATGCTGGTCAACAGTCAATATTCGTTATTCATAATTTTCGTTATCCATCCAATATTGTTTTGATCGATGTGATAACTTCAAGAAATTTTGAAACCTCTCTGGGGAAGTGTTACATAAACCTCAAGATTGACAAATATGATTTAAATTTCTTGTCAATCTTCATTATTCTCACACATATACATTTTCATCTAGGCAACAGCAATTACGTATATTACATATCTAATTATAATAATCCGCAATCGTGTGCAACACATTTAACTTAGAGAGTGATTGTTTTTTTAAAAATTTACGGGCAAAATCTTCTTAATCGTGGTCATATAGCGGCAGTTCGACCACGTAAGACACATTCACGATTAGTATGATAGCACAGGGCATCTAACGTCAGTTATTTTTAAGCCAATCAAAACGCAAGAAATTATTTTTTCGCCGTTTTGATTGGTTGCCGACGGAATCCGTTAGTAAATCCCTTAGTCTACAGACAGTTTAGGTGAAAGGTGAAAAGTGAAAGGTTTACTACACTTACTGGAAAGAAAAGAAAGTTTACAGAGGTATTTAGTGTATGTTTATAGTAGAAAATCTTCTGCAAAATAGAGAAAGTTACCTCACATAAGCATAAAAGCAGTTTTTCCAAACGAAGAAAGTAGTTTTACGTTTTTCAGTGTATAAATATGGTAGCGTAATGTCAGTGGAAAAGAAATAACAGAAGAAAGTGTTTTAAGTATATGTTTATAGTAGGAAAGTGTGCTGGAAAGTAGTAGTTTAAATTAGTAGTAGTTTAAAGTATTATTATTTTGTTTTCAGATATGAAATATGGAAAGTAAAGAGTTTATAAGTGTTTGAAAATGGCTGCAGAAGATGTTGTTGTTTACTGACACGATGATGTGAATTAATTAGTATGGATAGGTATATTCTCTTTGTTTGAAGTTAAACCAAAGTTAAAATATCATAGATCTATTTAGTTAGAACACAGTTTATTTATCCAGCATTTTTTGTTGTTTTCCTGTACACACAAGTTATTTTTGCTACTATCATGAAAGATGTATTATGAATATTTTGATGTGTGTCAGATCTTCCGATTAAAAAGTTTTTCTGTTCATAACTCCAGTGTTGATAGTGAACTAAAAATGCTTTAGCTGGAATACTTAGAGTTTTTTAATTACAAGGGTGAGAAGTGTTTTTTTTTTCGTATTGACGTTAGATTTTTCATCACGGGCAACCATTGCATTGCATCTTGAATCGATACAATTTATTTTACAAAGTGAAAAAAGCCAATGCACACGCAGCGCGTATTTTTATTTTTGATGGGTTTAAGATCTTCCAAGTAAAACGACTGTTCTGCGCTCCTATTTCTAAAGTTTAAAGTACTTACAACACTGATACCCTTTCTGTTCATCATGCTGTGATTTAATTTTTGGACACCAGGTTTGAGATGTCACTTTCAGAATTAAAACCCGTAAAAAAATTTTACACGGGATACTAGTTATATCTATATTACAAAGTCTACTGTAATTCACAATCAAGCACTCCAAACATCCCCTCGTGGTAGCTTGGTTATACCTAGATACACTTCATTGCGATGTTGCATATCGTCTAATGGCAATGAGCAGTTATTGAAGGACTAAAAAATATGTGTTTCGCTTCTAATTTTTGCCATGTGAACATCCCCTGCTTGTGAAAGAGAGAAAGTGGTCAAAAATAGGGAAAGCTGCATTTTCTTCTGTGGAAACTCTTTTTCATAACAAAAGAATCGTCCGGTTTCATCCACCTTAAAGTTTTGCCATCCTGGGAGTCTGATGGTTTTCCGTTCTTTTAACATAGTATTGCCCAAAATGGGATTTTCAACTCTTGGATTGGTCCCATGAACCTGCAGTGCTTGATTTCATGCTCCAAGATCATCAAGAAAAACAAACATTTACTCAATCATGGGTTGTGAAAAGAATTGCTGATAAAGAAGAACATGTATATCTTGACCACTTGATGCACGAAACTGAAGCTGGATAAAATGAGCTACATTTAGAATGCACACCTCAGAATGTCTTGCTGATTGAAAAGTCTGACAAAGTGAAAGCTATTGAAAACCTTATATTGTATAGAATTTCAAATAAATTATTCATCTATTATCTTCAGATGGTTACTGAACTCTCCAAACACCTTAACCAGTTTACAAACTGCATGTGTGCAGCATAATGACAATTCCAAATTGAATTGACAATAGATTTGCAATGACAGTACTTACTCATTTTAAATTATTTATGGCTGTTAAAAGCAGTCTATACTTGGCTAAAGTCACTTGAAGAAAATTTGAGAATCTGTGACGTTAAACCCTAAACTGAAATTCATTACTCTTTTGAGATACCCTACCTGTTGAAAGCTCGAAATAGATAAGGAATAAGTCGTAAAATTTGTGTAATGAAATAAGGATGAAATATGTGAAATTTATAAGAATTGAAAAGATAGGAATAACAGTTTTTTCTTTATTTTACATTGAATTTTGTACATTGAATCTTGTTAGCCTTGTGATTACTCATTTGCTAAAGCTTTTGTGAATATAACTCATTTTAAAACTTTCTTTTCTAGATTCAGAGAAAGATCAGAGGCATTGAAAATCTTGGTTGATTTTGGCCTGTTTACATATTGCACATAATCATGACACTCCAGGTCATGTATAATTGCTATTTTTTGGCTTGAAATTAATATTCTTATGTCTTTCTACTTTTAACTCTAACAGGTGTTTTGAAAAATCAAATTATGATGGCATAAAACTCTTAAGTCATTATGTTCTATGTAGGCCTTTTTAACCTTGAGGGTTATGATGTTTTTCAATAGTGATTTTTTCTTATGTATTTTCAGCAACATATATTTCTTTTTTTCCTTGCATCTATTGTGAAATTGGATGTATGGCATAGTGTAAGTATGAATTTTTTATTCAAGTTTTTATTATGCATAATCTTTAAACTACTCTGTAACTTTCTCACTTGAGCTTTGAAGCTTTGAATGACAAGTAAAAATCAAATTACATATTTCCTTTAAAATGTTTTTGTGGTTTTTTTCTAGATTAAAACTGCTTTTGACTCTACAGTTTAGTTGTTTTTGTTATACACAGCAGATATTGTGTAGTGAATAGTAGTAAAATGGTGGAAGTAGAAATTTATTGATGAAAATTGGGAGCACAGTCAGCTTACCTAAACGGTGACACTCCTGATAAATAAAGATTTGAAAAAAAGAATTTGGAATATAATTCTCATATGCTCAGAGATGAGATGTGACAGTGCATGATTTAGTAAAATCATAAAACAGAAGTTTTCTTTTTAAAATGGAATTTCACATTAGAAAGAACCATTCCTGCATCATGTGGTTTTTGTATAGCTTCTTTACCCTGTTAATCAGTTCATAGTCTTAATTTTGTTATCTCCAGTTCTTGATAATCTATTCTCAGATCTGTAAATCTACTCAGTGAGGAGGGAAATAATTATTTTTTTTAATCTATTTGAGTTTCTGCTGCATCAAGTTTTCTTCTCTTTCATGTATCAATGAAATGATAGTATATATATACTTATCATTCCTAATAAACAAATGTTTCCTGTGAAAAGTTTTTAAACTGCTAGCTTTAATAATTCCAGTCTGCAGAATTAGAAACAGAACTAGTATCTCGCGTAAAAGTTTTTTACGGCTTTATTTTCGAAACGGATGTCCAAGAATCCCGCGTTCCCGTGTGCGAACCCCGTGACGAAAATTTTGATAACACAATCAGGACCGGAAAGTGTTGTAGAGCTCAAAAAACTGATAAATAAATGTATGGGGTCGACCACTACAACCAACCGTTGCAGAGATATCGTCGTTCAAAGATTTTGATGACGTCATAGCCGCAGTACCAAATAAAATTTAGGCCCAAATGTTGCGTCAACCATCACCCGTGTCACTGACCCAACAAAATGTCAGTTATCCCTTGTAAAAACTTTTTACTGTTGCATTTCTCAAAACGACGCATCGCTCACACCCGTGTCGAACATTTATAGAAATAAAAAGTTATCATAAACGGCGCTGTGCATACCACTTCTTTTTTTTCCTACATATTTGACGTAAGGCGGCACTATTTTTTAATCTAACGTCATTATTAAAATGTCGTAAGATTTCAGTTCATCGTGAAAAGAGAAAGAGGTGATTACGAAACATAAAATGTAGATTTTGACACAGACACAAAAAAACCTCATGTCACGATGGATGAAGTGGCTGCTGTATTTGTTGGTTAAGATGGCACATAGCAAAGGGCAATAGGTGGGAATTTTGTTCTTACAGTTTTGAATGATAATGGGTGGTAAACAAAGCTGCCTTGGCGTGTAGTGAAATATAAAACGCCAAAGGAAATATGAATGATAAACGGAATTATACCTGCTAACGTCGCTTCTTTACTCCAATAAGATTCGGTAGCATTCGTTATTTCATTAGTCAGTTCTTTACCAAACACCCTTCATATTACAATGTCGAATTTATTTATTCTTTCATAATTAATTTTACCTAAAAAAGAAGATTTCTATTAATAATAAACCTATCATAAAAACATATTTAGCTACATATACGCACAAACAAAAGCAAACTAAAAGAACGAACGCAAACTTGAAGCAAACATATGAGTAGGAACAGGGAATCTATATATTAATAGCCGATTCTCTGTCTGTCTGTCTGTTTGTTTGTTTGTTTGTAAGTCACGCAAAATGGTAGATTGAGTTGTGAGCGAAATTATTTCTTTTTTTGTGTGCGACGTGAGTTCGAAGCAAATACATTGCAAACCTAATCGAACATGACTTTTTTGGCTGATGAACTAATAGGAATAACGTTGTGTTTTTATCATTATTGTTAGTTTTATATTCCACGTTGACTTGGCTTTGAAAACAGTACATCAACTTAATACAAAGAAACTAACTGATTAAACATTTTGGACAAAAAGCAGCAGTGGCAGAACGTGGCAGCATATGTTCGGTTTGCCACTAACTCTTGCCTGACTGGGTGAACTTTTTTGAGCAATCAAAATGTTTAAAAACCGATAGGTAAAAAAAGAGTATCATATAAAAACAAAATGTTTTTTTTTGCTGTTGTCGTAATAGTTGTCTTAATTTCTTTTAATCGATTTCTTTTAATCTATTTTAATCTGATCGAACGTTTTTTTATTCTCTTTATTCATTTAGCCCGTGCATTTTTTCTCTCCTCCCGTGTGAACATTTTAAGAAGAGAAACCATTTTCGACCTGTTTGATAGCACCCATGTTTGAGCGCGTAACTTTTTTAAAAAAGCTAATAAAAAGTGGAAGTTGTTCTTCCTACGTTTTGAGTGTATTGTTGTACTGATCAACGATTGGTTTTAAAAAATAAATAAATCACACATAATGAAAAACCTGAAAAATAGTTAATGTGACACTGATGTAACACTGACTGCACACCAGAGGTTGTGACTTCGAATCTGTTCCAAGTTGTATGAGCCGTTTATAAAGTAATTTGCCGTTTATTGATACAGTGATACACAGAGCAGGTGGATATGGGCGGCGAGCGACGCCGCCTTGGCGGCTAGTATTTATTAAAAGATCATGAGTTTAGCTTCAGCCTACCAAACAGTCAAAAAAGAAATAAAAGATATGTTATGAAAAAGAATAAAAACGCCATGTAAATGTTATGCGGAATTATACCAGCTAATGTTGCTTCTTTATCCACTAAGATTCGATACCATTCGTTATTTTAATAGTCTGTTCTTTACCAAAACACTCAAGCATTTAGACTTGTTAAATTCTTTCGTAATTATTTTAAACTAAAAAAAAGAAGATTTCCATGAGCAATGAAAACCATATCATAATAAACAAAATGCTACACATACACACAAACAAAAAAAGGAAAGCAATATAAAACAAAACACAAACTTGATTTCTTATCCAAATCGGAAAGCAAACATAGAAAAAGTTATTAAATTATCATGAGTATAGTTCCAGCCTACCAAACAGTCAAAAATGAATTAAATGGAAAAAGACGAAAACAGTCTCAAAACTTTGATTTTTGATTCAGTTCTTCCGTGAATTTACTTACACTTGTTAATTCAATCTTTACGATACGATCTTTCTCCGAAAACGACTAAAACAATAAAATTAAAGATCTTCGTTTTAAAAAAAACTATCTTCGTGTTCGTGAAGTTTTTTGTTTTTGTTTTTACTGCTACAAAATGATCGTTAACCAATTTCGAACGAAGAACATTGCATTGCTTGCGCTTCTCCATTGATGTTTTTCGGCAGATTTTCAGTGCGAAACCAAAAAAGAACCAAACGGAGGAGCATATACTAATCGTGGATGTGCATACAGTACACTCAGTTACTCACTTTCTAAAGATGCCGTATTGAATTTTCCATAGAAACATTTCGTCCCCAGTCTTTTTTCACACTTACCAAGTTAAATATGTTGCACACGCACGCGAATTAGTATATACTAGTATCCCGGGTAAAAACTTTTTACCGAACTTAACTTTGAAAACATTAGGTCAAATCTGCCATTCCTGTGGTACGTACGCGTCACTCGCCACCCATGTTCAGTATGCGTTGTGTCACAGAATTTAACTCGTGTATATAAAAGTTTCTTTTCAGGCATTAATTTGTTATTACATTCAGAAGATTAAAAACAGAAACAAATAGCAACATGGCTCAGAATAATATATTTATACGCAGAAGAGAAGTAACTTTAATGTAAAAAAAATGGCAATATATAACACAGAACTGTTTACCCAGACATACGAAACCAAACATTGAATAACATTACAAAATGTGAATTGAAAACAAATTGATACCTTCCAACTGTGTTTCTTTCGTGCGGAAGTTACATTATACAGCAACCATTAATGAATTTTTGAAACGATATATAGTCTGTTCTTCCCAAAACCATCAACGTCATGATTAAAACCATGAGTTTCATTTCTTTATGCTTTTTTTTATTATTACCTAAAAAATTAATACTTGAATTGTAATACCGAAAACCTAATCATGCTATAAGAATATTGAAATAAACAACAACAACAACAACAACAAAAAATGCAATTCAACTACGCATTTATCCTAAAAACAATAACTCAAAACAACAAAACACCGTAATAGTAATTGTAATACTGTAATACCGAAAACCTAATCATGCTATAAGAATATTGAAATAAACAACAACAACAAAAAGTGAAATTCAACTACGCATTTATCCTTAAAACAAAAATTTACCCTGAAGATAAAAAGTCACAAATAAAATCATAATGCCAAACTTATATATATACCCAGGTACGTAAACGATTACCATAACACAAAATAATGCATAAACATTTCATTGCACAGTAATAACTAATGAACTTCTTAAATACATAATCCATTCACATCTACCTTATGAATAATAATCAAAAACACAAACGTGATGACAGAATTTATATATCTAAAGAGTTTATAAAAAATTGAAAACAACCACATTTTTAATCTGAGTTAAAATCTCCTCTGGCTAATTCACAACAGTTAAACAACCCTTTATTCTTATTTATCCAGCATACCAACTGTGTTATAACTAAATAGATTTATACTATTTTAACTTTAGCTGAACTTTAAACAAAATGGGATACCTTTCACTGCCAATTCACATGTTAGTAAACTAAACAGCATTGATCATCTTCTGTAGACATTTTCAAACACTTCTAAACTCTTTACTTCTATATTCATACCTATAAACAAATTACTAATACTTTATTTACTTTCCAGCACAAACATACATAGGTATTTATAAAACACTTTCGCTACCATTTTTTTTTAAGTGAAATACATAAAACTGCTCTCTTCGTTTGGAAAAACTGCTAAACTTTCTGTATTTTCCAGTAGATTTTGTACTTTTTGGCAGGCAGACAAAAGCATCAAGCATCGATATAAATTAGATACAATAGATACAATCAGACAGCATAACACATTCCCCACTTCCACAGCGTCATGAGAAATAAAAACATTCATAGCTGTAGGACCATTTTTAATGTAATAATAGCGCGCGTTACCAAAACAAATTTCTCTCGGCTTCCTTTTCATCCAGCAGCATATACACATTCTAAACGACAGAATAACTAAGACATCCACTCAAAGCTAAATCAATTAATCTTTCAAAACTAAATTAGAACCATTCCTTACTGTGTAAATAAACATGAAACTGCATTTCTCCACTGCACTTTCTTCTGTATAGCGATATTTGATAACTAAAACGTAAACAAACATTTAAAAACCTGTTCTTTTATTAATCTAAATTATTAAACAATAAAAGTCTTATCGTTCTGCACAGCCAATTTTTAAAAACTTCACTGCACTTCTTCTGTATAAAAGTTTTATAATAATACCTTTTGTTCGTTCGATCTTTCTGCAGCTAATTTTTAAAAACTTCACTGCACTTCTTCTGTATATCTAAATATGATTTTTCATTGTAAACAAACGATAATAAAACGTTTTATAATAATAACAATACCTTCGTGCATACAAACCTGTGTTTCTTCATCAGTTCTTTCGTCGATTTGCTGCCTAAAACAATCAAATTTAAATCAAAATATTCGTATACAAAAAGAAACACGTCTTCTTCGCGAAGTTTCTTGCTCATGAAATGATCGTTGACAAATTTCGAACGATTAACATTGCATTGCTCGCACTCCTCCAAAGACGTTTTTCGGCTGATTTCCACTGCGCAAGCCAAAAATAACAAAACGGAGGAGCATATACTAATCGCGAAAAATCAAAAAAATCACTCTCGCTTTGGCGTGGTTTTACGACGAAAAGGGAAAAAATAAGAAGGATTTGACCGTGAAAAAAAAACAAATATATCACTCTCTAAAATAAAAGTGTGACACACAATCGCGAATTAGTATAATAAGATAGATAAAGTAGAAAAAGTGAAGATTTGAGTTATTGTTACAGTGCGCAGGATTTGTAGGTGGCCTTTTAGTTTGTTTTCTTTTTCATGAATAATGTTTTCCTATAATTGAGCTTTTGTAATTTATATCAAACAATATTGGAATAATTCCAACAATGTTATTTTATTTATTTCAGTCAATAATGGAAAAAACGTATCCCAAACGAGTAAGTGTGGCTGATCAAGTATTAAGCACTAAGGTTATTGCAGTATTGTTAAAATTCAATAGAATAAAATAAAATTCAGCGGTTCGTAAAGAAATATATCTCAAAAGATATAGGTACCTTCTCTATGATCATTGTTTATTAAGTCTGTTAGTTGTCATAAAATGGAAAAATTCACTAAAATGAAACTAAAGTAATCAGCTCTTCTTGCTTTTAGGTTTTGGTGTTTTTACCAAAGAAAATATAGCCCAGAATGAATATATACTTACGTACAAGGGCATTTTGATTACGAGAAAGGAATCTGTTCTTCAGACATTCCAACCCCTGGAGTTCAAAATCCGGGACACTCTTAACTAAGTTTAATTTCTCCACAAACACGCAACTATGGTTTGCGGCGAGCAAAAATGTTTTGAGATTTCAGTGCCTCAGATAGTGTAAAACGACCTTTGTAGCCGAAATTGTTTAATTAATTACGCCAGTTAAACACTCTCTCTATATATTTGTGTAAAGAGTTTTACATTAAAGCTGAAAACATGCTTCCCTTCATAACTAAATAAAAACTAAACGTTTCGATAAATAATGGTGGCAAATGAAACACTAGCCTAGACACCTACGTTATTATACATTGACCATACTACTTATACTGTCTCAGAATGTTTTTTATCTTAACCCTTTGTTGGTGTAGTATACTCAATTGGTGTTTAGGAAACTGGGCATAAACTAAATACATAGTGAAAAAAGGTACGTTGTTCAATGTTTGCTGGAATGTTCCTCGTTATATCTTCTTGTGGCAGACTTGCAATTTTTAAGCAGATCTTTTGGCGGCTTCCATTTATGACATGGGAGAAGTTCTTCTGGATGACTCATTTTGATTCTCATGATTGAGTTAAGAGAACCATCAAGTTGTAGCTGAGCACGGAAATCAGTTTTGTTCTTTTTTATCAAAGAAAAAACACGTTCTTCTCCAGCATTGCTGTGTGGAATAACGAGAACAGAAAGTGCAATGGCCCCAAGATATGGCAGTTTGGGCTCCAAATGATATCCATTCTGTGTTCCCCTTCTGATGTAACAGCAGCTTCCCAAGTATCATTTGGGATATCTGATTGAATCATAGCCTGGTAATCAAGAAATTCTTCTTCAACTGTGTCAAGAATGGCGGGATCATTGTTTATGGTGGCATTAATTCGACTGAAACTGCTTATTACCTCTTGAATGTCTTCGAATGTAACCTTAGATCGTTTCTCAAAATCTACAAACACACAATGCTTTAAGAATCGGTCATCTAAGGGGAGCCATTTAACACAGTATTCATATGCCCGGACATAAAACGCACGTGCAGCATCGTAAAACCGATCAATGTCTCTTTGAGTCACATCCCCATTGCTAACAAGTTTCTTCAAGGTTTGCCGGGTTAAATTCCCAACCCATACATCGATATCATTACGTTAGTTTTCAAGGGATAAATCAAGTTCAGAAAAGGACATGTCAGTGGATTTGAGATTTTGAATTACTTCTGCTTTAATAAATCTGGCGGCCAATTTTCCCATGAAACGTTGTTGAGCACCATGAAGGCGATAGATAAGTGGTTCTTCCCTCTGAAGTAACTTATTAAACATGTTGAAACACGGCAGAATCGCTTGATAAAACAATAAGTATACCTCAGTCATGGGATTAGTAAAACTCAGACAATCGCTTGAATCTAGCATCGGCAAAATTTTCAGATTGAAAATATGACTTGAGTCCAATATATTTTCTCAATTCTCGATTTATGCAAGTTTCAAGACTCAACCATCTTGTTGAAATAAACTTTATAACCGCAGAATACTCCATATCACAAAACTCATAGTATTCTTTTAAGATTGACTTTCTCTTACTCGACTTTTCAAACCAATGAAAAAGATCAACGTAATGATCAGTAACATCAAAATTACTTTCAACAAAGAAAGCCTCACTTGCTTTACAAGAAGCATTGTGCAAGATATGACACGGGCATCCGGCAATTATAATATCTTCATTTTTAGCTCGTGCTCTGGTTTTGAGAGAATTGCGATCTCCTATGTTTGCATTTGTGTTGTCTAGTCCTATTGCCATACAGTGATCCCAGCGAATAGAATGTTTGCTCAAAAGATTATCAACACTCTGAAACATAACCTCAGCTGTTGATGCGTCCCTGCCCTCAAGAAGATTAATATCGAAAAATTTAGTCATGATTCGATTAAAACGGGTATCGTATATTCTAACAGTCATCGGAAACATTTTCTGTACACCAGTATCATTACTGGCATCCAACATAATGCTGTATGGTTTTTCCTGCATATCTGCTTTTAGTTCTTCAAAGAAATAATCCCCCATACAGTTCACAATAGCAACCGTCTTAGTTCTCCCACAAGAAAAAAATTCAGCGGTTGGACTATCTTTAAATTCTTTTTTGATAAAGGAAGAGAGATGGTCCATAATGTTGAAAAACGTATTGTGCTGTACAATGAGCATTACTGCTTTTGTTTCAGCTGTAATTGTCGGGTCCACATCATCTGCAGGGACGTGTTTTCTAAACAGCTGGTCCACTCTTTTATTTCCTTTAAAAAAACGAAAGAGGTAATTAGATAGTTAACATAAAGTTATTTTACATTTTTTTATTTCAAAAAATTAAATAGCGTTAGTCTTACTAGCTTGATTAGCATAAGCAGCTTGATGCTTCGCGGACTCTACATGTGCTTTGACATCGTTCAAACCTCCAGCGGCACAGGATACATTAGCATTGCATGTAGTGCAATGAAACTTGTGAATATGATCAGGTACTGATGATGAACACTTCTGAATAAATGGATATGTAGAACTATACTCTTGGTTAAACTTTGTTTTTCTCTTAATTTTTTTCGGTTGTGAAGCCATGATGAGGTTTCTTTTACTGTCATAATTTTAAAAAAACTTTTGATTTTATCACTACAAACGTTCTATTCAAATTCGAATAAAGAGTAATATCCCTTTCAACCTTGTTCTCAGGACTTTTTCTCTTTTTTCATTTAAATTCGATTTAAAACTTTGGAACAAGGTTGACACACCTGTTCAATATCATATGACGATATCACGTTTCTAAACTATTGTTTTATTCAAATGAAAACTATTATTGAAAAAGACTCTTATGGTATTGTTCACTTGTAATTTTGATTATGGAAGCATTTCTCTGTATCCTTGTTCTCAAAATTTATTTATTTCAGATAGAAGGTCTTGGGAACGAGTTTGACATCTTCCCGAGTGGGAAATATAAGAAATGGTAAAATCGTGGATATTATCCAATTGCGTAGCGGTGAATTGAATTCTCTGCATTTAAGTGGAGTGAAAGCAATAAAGATGTTTAAGCTGATTGGCAAATTTGCTATTTTTTCAATACAGGATCCATAAGTAAAAATTTCAAGGAAAGTTATTTGGAAACCGGGACACTTTCATAAGAATCCGGGAGAGCGGGACGCTATGACTAAATCCGGGACAATCCCGGTCAAACCGGGATGGTTGGAATTAATGGTTCTTCGGAGCAGTATGTATGAACAGAGAAGACTTGGATGTTACATGTATGAGTTTTCCCATAATGGAAGAAAAATGTGGTATGATATCTGCTTTGTTCTTTAAGTGTTAACTGGTCGTTAAGTGTTTGGCAATGGATTTTAAAAATTTATTTGGAACTAATAAAAAGATGAAACCATGAATGAATGACTCCCCAGAAAGATTTGCTAATTGCAAAATGAAAAAGCTTATTGTTAATGGGGATCCACATCTTGTCCTGATCTCTAAACTCCGATATGACTATCATGATAATAGAAATCTTTGCTGGAGAGAAAAGGTAGGTACTTTTAATTAGTGATCAAATGTAAGAATAAAAGTGATTTTTGATCTCTTTCTCTTTATAGGAGGATTTTTTGAACCCTTGCTGTTTAAAGGAGATAAAAGGTTGTGAACCATCATCCGAAAAAGAAATGGTAAACAGAACATAATTTATACACTGATCATAAACTCTGCCTCTTATCATAAAAGGAAGTAGCTATGGCTTTCATATTAACTGAGTATTTTAAAATAAAATTTAATTAATTCATAACACAGGTCAGGTTTGGTTACTTTGCATGGTCCCTTTTCTAACAACTTTAACCCCCAAGTTGTTTCTCATCTCCCCAACTTAGGGAAGCCTCCAGTTATTTTTGATGGCCAACCCCCATACCCTCACCCAATAATAAAGGTTATCTTGACTTACTGGTTGGTTCTTGCAAGCTTATTATACTTTCCTATAATCAAATACTAGTCTCCAATTTTTCAGTCAAAGACGATAGCAGATGAAGAACAGCCATTGAAAAATAATGTTGACACCGCAAAACAACAGGTTAATATGTTTTATAAGTGTGTTATAACTACCAAATATTTTGTTACTTATTTAACTAACCAATATCTTATATTTAGGCATCAACAAAGTTGCGAACAGTTCACTACTGTGAAGGTATTTGTTATGTTTCATTTTGCTATGAAAATTGTGATGTTAAATGACACTAACTAAAGTTATAACTATTTAGTTACACTGCTTAAAGAACCATTTATCAAAGTTATGGATGAAGTGGAGTAAGATTATTTGTGTTTTGTTGCATATGCCTCCTATTGATAATTAACTGTGGTATTGTTCATTTTTACAGAAAATTGAAACCATTAATTTCAGAAAACATAAAGTATTCGTCTCCATGGGGTCAGTTCCCACAGCCATATCAGAGGTATGCTTCATATCTCTTGTGTATACTGGTGTGATATATTTTTCATACCTCTCCATACCTTCACCTAACACCTGATGAATCCACTTTCCATGTTCTGATTTCTTATTCATAGTAATCAAAATGCTAACATACTAACATACTAACATTGTTGGTCTACTACTGAGAGAAAAGTCACTGGGTTGGAATATTAGAGGAAACATTCATAACATGAAAATAGTTGTTGATCATTACCAGTCATTTATTATGATTGAATACCAAAATCTTTTAAAACTTAATAACTGATGCATGGGGAGGCAAAACAATTACAAAACCATGAAAATTGGGATAAGTCAATAATGTAAATCCACTCAAAACTACTAAATGGACACTATTACCAAGTTGAGATTTCCAATTTTAACTCAATAAATAACCACCAAAACATCTAAACAAGATCAAGTTCTCACCTCAAACATTGATGGAATTTAAAATTGTTAATGTCCTAGTGTAGACATATTTTGCAAACGTTTTAGTACAAGTTGGTCGTTTGATGTTCTTTAGGCTAAACAAACAATCCAGTGACAGTCAGAAAGGTTATTGTGAAAACTGCAAGATGTCATTTACAGATCTGTTGCAGGTGAATTATTTTTACTGAAGCTTGAATTGGGAGGGACTTCACAAAGAATTGCTGTTAATTTATTAACTTTAGGTAAAACATATTTCTTTATGGAGTCTGATTTAATTCTTGAATATGTTTCTTGTTTCTTTTAGCATTTAGAAACCCCCATGCACCCAGTTTGCAAGGAGAAGTTTACTTTTCTAATGTTTAATTTATGATCGCGCACATACACTAGTCTTTCACTATTTCAGTAGAATTAGCCAAATGTAAAACTTTGGAACTGAAATATAAACCGTTATTATATAGCGTATAAACTTATTTTGTTCCTTTGTATAAGTAAATTTGCAAAGCAATGGAGCATAAACATTTTTATCATTTGCACGTGTTCCTATTTCGTTAGTTCCTTTTGTTATAAAAGGAACAATTTCTGAGGCACTCTTGGGACCTTTAAAGTTTTTTTCAGATGCACGATGTTTTATAGAATAAAAAAGTCTTTGCAAGACCGATGTTTAATATCCTAAAAGGTCTATGTTGTTCTGTATTCTGCTAACTTGCAATGTATTTGTACGGAAGGCTTTGTTCCGTTATATATGAGACAGAATGTTCCTATTGGTGTAATCATTATAAAAATCATGCAGTCGTGTATAATACAGAACACAAGTGGAAAACCCTAAAAACTTTCTGCTGACCACTTTAATTCGGTCTGTCAGTTTCCGCAAGTTTGCAATAAAAGAACAGCTTTTTGATTGGTCGAAATTCACACGTTTCCTAATTAAAACATTTGCATAAAAGGGATCGTTTTGATCTTCTGATTCACTACGTGACAGAGATGTTGAAAAGACGCATTTTATCAAAGAAGATGTGGCAAAAAGCTGTTGGAAATGAAAGGAAACCGAAAAGGTTGTCCTTAAAAACTACTAGCAATGGAGTGTACATATGCCCTGTGAAGTCATGTGAAAGCGAAGGCTTTAAAACGTTTATACAAAGCATGGTTGGTTTTACTTTTTTGACGAGAAACCTGACGTTACCACTATATTTCCTGAATTTGCAACACGAGTATCCACTCAAAGTAAACGAAAACGAGGCTGCACTTCTTCAATGCCGATGTTTGTTAAAACATGTACTGTTGGAAAACTGTTTTCAAAATGGCTACAAAGTCCTGGTGGAGGAGGTAAAAGTTTGTGTCAAGCAGAACAAATAACAGCCAAACTATTAAAGTATGCGAAATTCTGTTGCGATGACGTATCTATTCTCTGGGACATACCAGGATGTGTTATAGACTATTGCGTTGGATCGATTACAATGCTTTCTGACTTTGTGGATTACTTGAAGGACACTTGGAAACTTGGTCATTCTGGAATTATTGGCTACATGAACGCCATTTCTCACACGCTTGACTTCAGAAGGAGTAATGCAATTAAAAGCGAGAATATACCTGTATTCATTGCAGCTGAAATTTACTTAGACAGGGTAAAAAAGTGCTTAGCAAAGCAAATGAGGATTGAATGGAGTACAGTACTGAGCAAGGAATACCTTGAAACTATCAATTGTTGGGCTAGTCTGGAAGATTTACAAAATGTTATTCCTTTTCATGCCAACAAATTTTCACAGATATTGATTAACGCTAGTGATTCGAATGCCATCATTCCAGCACACGATTTATCTTTCAGCACTTCGTTTGTTGTAGCTGTACTGTTTCTAATGGTGAAAGCAAGTCGACCAATGACATATCAGTATTTAACTGTTGCAATGGTACGTGGCGTTGGAAGTGAAGGCGGTGTTATCGATCAAACAAGATTCAAAACAAATTATAAATATGGATTTGATACTCTCATTATTTCGAAAAGAGTGGTTGATATTTTGAATGGGTATATAGCTTGTATTCGGACTAGACTAAATCCTATCTGTGAGTACGTTTTGGTAACAAAGAATAGAACCCAGCTAAAACAGTTAAGTGATATTTTCGGAAGAATTGTATACCAGGCTATTGGAAAGTATATAAACCCGACAAGATACAGGCAGATTATCGAAACGGAAAGCATGGATAAACTGAACGAACGTGAGTAAGCGGCTTTATCACGTGATCAAAAGCATACATCACACGTAGCTAGAATACATTATCAAAAACTTCAATCAACCGAAGTAGCTCGTCAGGGTCAACAGTGTATGGAAAAGCTGGTAACCATGGACAAAGAATGTACGAATAACCATCGTTTTAACGATCATTTTACGATATCAACTTCTAACGAACTCGACAGTAATGGAGTGGACCGAAGAAATGAACGAGTGAAATCCTGTCTTAACATTGCTTTAAACGAGAACGTATCCGCTGCAGCAGAACTAAAAGACAAAGTTATCAAACGACAGAGCAATTGCATTTTCGGCTACGGAAGATTCGTTTTTGTCGTATGGTATAAAGAGATATGGTCATGGTAAATGGACATCGATTTTACGAGATCCGGAATATAGCTTTCATCCTTCAAGAAAACCGAGCACATTGATGATCAGAGCAAAGAAGTTAAATTTAATTTAATATATGTACTATGTCTGAAATTTATTTGAAGGTAATGCTTTGCGAAGGGAAGAATATAAAAGGGTTATGTTAGCAAATAGACCTTTCTTTTGAGTAACAAAGTCTTGCACAAAGATGTTCTTCAAGTTTTTCAAAGGCGTTTTAACGAACACTGGTGATATCGTTACAAAATATAAACTGAGTGAAGAAGATGAAAGTTGGTTGAAGAGCACACTTTCAGCGCGTCAGGTCACAAGACCATTAAAATTTCGAATTGCCGACATTAGAGATAGTAAAGGTCTAATGGCAAAGCTGACTTTTATAAGAAGAAAACAGAACGACGAGCTACTGCTGCACAAAAACTTAAAATATGTAGTGTTAATAAAAACATGTAAATGCATGCAAAAGAGAAAAAACTCAAAATGTAAAACAACTGCCTCCTCCTTTCCAGCCCCCAAAGATCAACTACACCAGGGAGAAAAGATATCAAATACGTCAGTCATTGACTTCATTTGCTATAAATAGCACAAAGGGACATCTTACACGCCCATGTCTTGTTACATGGACCTTGTGAATTTGAATGGGCTTGTTACACGTTGAAACAGCTTGTTACATCTAGCTACATGTTGTCACACCTTGTCACAGGTTTACAGGGAATAAGTACCATTTCTTACGTCATTCATCGTGACGTCACATTGTCCTTCATATCAGCTGATTTTTGTAACAGTTTGTTACATCTAGTTACATGTTGTCACACCTAGTCACAGGTTTTAAGTTTCATTTCCTACGTCATTTGCTATAGCGTCACAAACCCCTTCACATCAGCTGATTTTAGTTACAGCTTGTTACATCTAGTTACATGTTGTCACAGCTTGTCACAGGTTTACAGGGAATAAGTTCCTCTTCATACGTCATTCTTCACGACGTCACGTGCTTCTGCATATCAGCTGACATGAATGACGCAGCGACGAGATGACGTAAGTGGCTAACTTATTCTTTAGGGACCTGTGACAATGTGTAACTGCATGTAACTAGATGTAACAAGCTGTAACAAGAATCAGCTGAAAATGGTATGCATGATTTCCTGACATCATTTCCACCTTCACATCAGCTGATTTTAGTTACAGCTTGTTACATCTAGTTACATGTTGTCACAGCTTGTCACAGGTTTACAGGAAATAAGTTCCTCTTCATACGTCATTCTTCACGACGTCACGTGCTTCTACATATCAGCTGACATGAATGACGCAACGGCGAGATGACGTAAGTGACCAACTTATTCTTTAGAAACCTGTGACAACGTGTAACTACATGTAACTAGATGTAACAAGCTGTAACAAGAACCAGCTGAGAATGGCATGCATGATTTCCCTGACGTCATTTCCCCCTTCGCATCAGCTCATTTTAGTCAGCTGACATGAATGACGCAACGACGAGATGACGTAAGTGGCTAACTTATTCTTTAGATACCTGTGGCAATGTGTAACTACATGTAACTAGATGTAACAAGCTGTAACAAGAATCAGCTGAGAATGGCATGCACAAGGATTAACGGGGCCCTTTCGACGGTATACGACACTTGCAGTGACTAGGATTTGAGGGGAAGTAAATAGAAATTTATTGTTTTAGCTATTTTCTTCATCACTGCTTATAACAATGGCTTCTGCCACGTCAATGTTGCTCTCAAAGCGTTGCAAACACTGCAAATGTGGCTTGCACTCCTCTCCATCTTCGTTGAGCCTCGGTTTCTTCTGCGAAGTTGGTAACACATTTTTCAATTCCACTCCAGCTCTTTTGCAAGAAGACATCGGAAGTGTGGTTTCATCTTCAGAAGACAAATCCTCATCCATTGGAAACCATTTTCCGTACTTCGCTTTCAGTTCAGCGTAACGATCTTCTTCATCATCACTACTGACCATTATGACTTCCAAACAGGTTGTTTTAGCAACAAAACGCTGAAGGGTGCAGTGGTCGGGTTTTCTTTCCTCGTGCGTGTCGTCCTCGTCACGTCTCGGGTTTGCGAGTTCCAAAGCAGAATTTTCGGTGTTTTGGTCGTCCTCTAGACCATCCCCTTCGGTGTCGGTAACTTCGACGGTATCGATGAAATGACGTTTAAACTCGGAAGTGGGAAACCATTCGCGTTCGAGGTCGTTCATGTACAACCATGCGTCGTACACAGAATCGGGTCCATCCTATCCTGATCGGTGCCGCATACAGAACGCTTCAGCTGTCTCTTCGCTTATACTAACGCTAGACAGGTTTTCTTTTAGAAGATTAAAGACTTTCCGTTGGTACTCTTCGTTGGCGCTGCTGGACTCGCAATCAAAGTGTGGCGTATCAAACGTCAATGCATTGTAGAGAATGCCTTCGTTTCTATCGGCGTGATCGACTGCCGATCGCGGTACGATAGACTCATCGATGTCTTCATCAGACTCGGAAATGGTGATTTGCGAAAAGCTCAACGAATTCTGATCGTTCCACATCAATTGACGACAATTATAGTCATAATCGTTGTACACAGCTCCATCTCCGTTTACAGAAGTAGGACACTCATTTTCAAACAATGATTTTCGACCTTTTTTAGGAGGCCACGTAATGAAAAACATCCATGCAGTGTGTTCTGAGCCAAGCTATCAAATTAAAGAAGAACAAATAAAACGATGGGAAATGAATGCGCCCATCACGGGTTGGACGAAAATGTGAAAAGAGAACAACGAAAGTGCAAGTCTCACGTACCGCTTACTGATGGATTTTTCTTTGGAAGGGCCTTTGTGGAAAACACACACAGTCGGTTTCGGATGGCCTCGCCATCACTGTTATATTTAAACTGAAACGAGCCCCTGTGTTTCCTTGAGACCGCCATTAACCCACCTGTAATAGAAATGGATTGGATGTTAATTCATCTGAGATATTTTCCATAACAATGCTAACATTTAAGGGAGCTGTTTACCTTGCAGTACTCTTTTTGCATCCTCACAACTAAGAGAGTCACTGGTCCACTCGTCCATCAAGACTATTTGCGTGTTTTCATTTATATTCGCCGCTGAAAAACGTCCGTCAGCAACAACCGTAGCAATGTATTTTGATGGAATAATTCCTAAAAATTCGAAATCATACAGTTTAAAGCATCATTGTCCGCATTATGCGAGTAAAATTGACATGTAAGTTGACTTTGAACCTTGAAACGGAGAAAACCAGCTTGTTTTTCCACTATCAGACGGACCGACCAACATCAATTTCGATTCCTTAACTGGGAACTGTTGGTGACACCATAGTCACAAGAAAAAGATAGTCTGGAAGCTCTGCGGGCCGTTTTTGTATTTTCTATTGCATTGCCGTTTTCAAGTAGAAATGTTGTTTGACGGCCGGCTCATCCTGCACAGAATATCAAAATGGCGCATAATGAGAGTGTTTTCTTTGCTGGAGAAGAACTTGATGATCTGTTTTACCTTCTCGATGGAGGCTTTCTTGATGATGACATGGATTTGAATGATGAAATAGATGCTGTAGTGACCGAAATAGCTGTTGACACAAATCAAGCCACAAAATGTAATCATTGTGAGAAAATATGTAAATCACGGAGAGGATTAGCACGACATATCAACACTAAACATAAATTTCATTCTCCTGAATCTGTTGATGAAGAAAAAGATGTTTTCTCATTAAAAAAGCTACCGTTGTGCACTCTCAGTTCCATTTTGAAAAAATGTGCCACTATTGTTGCTGCAGATTTATGTTTACCTGAAGAAACCAGAAAAATCTTTGAAAATTTTTCTATTTCTTGGGAAGAAACAAAAAATTTATGGGAAAAGTTAAGGCCCATTTTTGACAATTTTGATGGCAATGCTGAAAAATGTTATGCACATTTTTATGGGTTGTTGGCTGAGAATGTTTTCCCTTTAAAATACAACTTTATTTATTCTAATATCTTGATGAGTGAAGTAGCAAACCATCTTCTAATTCATCTTTCTGATATCAACACAAAAAACACTGATCCAAAAGCCATAACATCTATCACTGATAAAGAAACAAAATGCCTTCAGTATATAAGTGGATTTATACTTCATAAGCTTTATAACAAATTCAGGTTTTCAAAAAAGTGTACTAATATTTATAATAGACAATGTGCTGCTATTTTACATGCATGTAAAATTGATTTTGATGTTTCACAAACTCTAGTTAATGCTCGTGACCGTGGAGGGTTATGGAGAGTTAACAAACAAATGCAAGATCTGTTTTTGAAAAGTGAAAAAATCTTTAGATCTGAAACGGCACAGTTTTCAGTTAAAATTGTATGTGCAGACATGGTCAAAAGAATGCTTGAAGACTGCACCATAAGATCAAAATATAAAACCATTCGTTATGACATTGATCCAAAAGTTAATTCAGAAATCAGCATGAATCTTTTGGAACAAATACTCACGTTATTTGTACGAGTTCGCACTTTCTCATTTGCTAAAGATGTTCGTGAGAAACATAAAGCTGCGAAGAAAACATCAAAGAAGCGTTCTTTGCGGACCGAAATTAAACAAGCAAGTGTTAGCAAAGATGGTGGTGGACATTGATGGTTCCTGCTAAGTTAAAAACGGCTATTATTATAGCCACAAATTTGTGAAAACATTTATTTTTGAGCTAATGTGACTAGAAGAAGTGCAACTAGAAGAATTTCGGTAAGTATATTTATTTGTTTAATAATTGCATTTTAATTAATTTTATTTGTTGTTGCTCAAGCGAATAGCCTTTTTGGGAACTAGGTTTTTCTATGCATGAATAATAATCAGAACAAAATAAAATATTATAGCCAAGTAACATTTTTTTCCAGGTGTGTTACTGATTGTGTGTTCATGAAAACCATGTTTCAAGAAATCTGTTGAACCACATTCACATAAGTAACCATGTGTAAACAAGTTCTTCTTTCTTTCCAAAATCCACATAGCAAATAAAATGTAGTAGCCATTTCAATATCTTCTTACTAATATTGGATTATATTTTCATTGTATCTATAAATAGAAGTAAATATATATATATAAGTGTTTGTTTGATTTGCAATGACAACACATATTTACTTTGTATAAGTTATACAAAGTCATGAGGCCATTTAATAGCAACAGTTTGCTAATCCAGGAAATGGGTCGCTTGTAAATTAAATAAAGTAAAATATATAATGAAATAAATAAAAAATGAAAATCCTAAAATAATTGGTGCCAACAACAATGCATTTTAAAGCATGTGTGGCTATAAAAATAACCGTTTTGAATTTTCTAATGTTAGAAAATTATTTTCTTCGCTTTGGTAATGGTGTATCATCAATGTCGTTGAATTTGCTAGTTGAGCCTTGAACATTGCCAGCAATAGGTCGCACTGAAAACTGGGATTTGATGGTATTGTCATTGTAACCAGCATCTCTAACTGTAGGATTATCCTTTCTTCTACCAATGGCACGCTGCCTCCCAAAATAATTTTCAAGATCATCCTGACAGAATCTCTCCGAAAGAACATACGCTACACCATTTTCCAGTAAAAATTTCACAACTTCTATAAATGAGTGAACTGTTACTTGAATACCCTCATAGGTTTGCCAAGAAATGAACATTTTGGCTTTAGCATTTTGTGTAAAATTACCAGGGCGATCATCAATCGATTCTTTCCACAAACGAAAATACTTTAAAAGACTTTCCAACCATGCAAATCTCTCATCATCAACTGAAGTGTAGGGTTTTAAAAATGGCTTTCTTTTATGCTGATGCTCAACAGTATTCCTAACATTTAAGCAATCAAAAAATTTGTCCATCATCAAACAAAATTTGGCAGTTCCTGCAGCTTCTGGTGGCCCAAACTGGTGTAAAACATCAGCAACTGTTTCACTTAATACTTGAGCAGCCAAGTTAACTCTCATGACAGAGTAAGGTGTTAAATTGATATGATCATTTGTAAGTTTTGGAACAAATTTCAAGCCACTTTCTAATTGCTCATAATAAATTTGGGAGATATGAGACCATAACAGGCAAAAACCACTATTCCACATGTACCTTGTAGCACGACCAGATCCAGAATTACTCAAACATTTACGAGCAGTTTTTATCAGGTGCGGTACATCAGCAAAGAAGTAAATGTAGCGATTACTGTTGGCATGAATGTTTTTTGCACGGTATATAACATCCTCAACTTCAGATTCACCTTGCAAAAATTTGGGCATTCTGAAAAAACGACGATTAGGAGATGCACCATCAGCAGTAGCAGCTACAACATGTAAATTTATCTGTTCAAGATAACCAACAGCCTTCCAAAATAATTTGATGCGAAGAAATCCCAGTTGTTGCAAATGTTGCAAAACTGAAAGATAGTGGATTTACAATGCTTTTGACTAGAAATACTAATATATGGGTGGCTAGTTCTTCAACATTCTTTAAAGTTGCATAATTTGTGTTAATATCACCCAAATCAACAAAACCAATAAGTTCACCGGAATATTTGTCCCATACTAAGTCTTCTTGAATTTTCATTTCGTCGAACAGAATTGTAACGAATCTTTCAGGTCCAGAAAAATTAATTGTTTTAGCTTTAAGATCATTAATTACAGCAGGGTTAAAACCACGGGTTGGACGGATGTAATTCTTGTAATCCCGCAATGTTCGTAAACTTGGAAGAACTAATATTCCACTACCAGTTTTGCTATCATATCGTAAATCAGAATATGCTGAAGATGATTTTGCAGCTAAATTTAAGCAAAACTTAATGATCATAGGATGATATCTGACACTGCTTGAACAGGATGCATTGATGTATTTTTGCTGTTCATCCCAAAACAATTTCATAAAATTTGGCACTTCTTTTTGATCACAACCAGAAAACAATGTCTGAAAATCCTGATTCAATTTTGCATCAATAGATTCACCATGTTTATGTATAGCAGTTCTCATTTTAGAAAGTTCACTCTCAAGTTGTTTACATTTCAAACGATGATCTTGTAATCTTAATTTTAATCTTTCTGGAGAAGTAAATTTTATCGGAGCATTAAGTTTGGCTGGTTTATTTAAAATGGCTGTTTTTCGGTGTTTCTGATAATTATTTTGCTGGAAGGCGGAAGAACAGCATGCACAAGTAGTAGTAGTTGAACAATTATTGAGTAGTAGTAAGCAATTACTGGAACGGTAGTATGTGTCTTCATGAGTTCTTGGCTTGTATGACAGTTGCTGGTAACAGGAATAATCAAATCTTTTGGGAATAACATGCTTTTGAAAATCAATTTCTCTGCTAAGATCACTTGTTTTGATACCTTCACAAAGAATTAATTTTTCCAGATGGTTAATGAAGGTTGATAAGGTGATATTTGAGAATGAACGATTATATTCAGAGTATAGTTCATGGTCTTCTGATAACATCCATCCAAAAACTCTCACTGAAAATGTTAATGATTCATCAATGAAAATTTCAAACTTAGGTATCAAATGACCAGATACACAGGTTATAACAGCTAATGAAATACTTTCTACATTGACGTTCCAACAACTACCAAGTGATAATTTATTAATACGCTGACAAAAATCATTGAAATTTTTATAAGTGAAAGATGAAGGAGAAGTTGGTGAAAGCTCTTGCAATATTCGGCATTCATCACGTTTTTGAATCGACAAAGTTGGTCTGCTGGTTGTTATAGCACTTGTAAAACTCTTTATTGGGAGGTTAAGCTTTGGTAGTTCTCCTTCTTTCAAAGATTTTCTGGTTCCATAAGAGTAGTACTGATCCTCACTGAAATGCTGTTCACAAATGAATAGCTTTCGAGTCTCGATACGTTTCTTCAGGGAAGCATCAACTTCTCTGTCTTTGGTAATTATGTTTATCAATTCACAGCCCCATTTCTTATTCACTTCATTGTTTGGCAGAGGAACTTTAAAAAAACTTATTCCTTTATTCCTTCGTGAGGCAGAACACCCAAATATAGCGCAATTTTCGCCAGGCATAACAAAAAAATACAGAGAAATAGTTAACGATACAGAGAGCCTGCAGATACGGTATCCATTTTTAAACTTCTGTGCAGGATCGGGAGTTTGGGCACTAGCGATTTCGCTATGAAAAGGTTAAGTCATTAGCTGACCGCACTTCCAGACTATCTTTTTCTTGTGACTATGGTGACACAAAAGCTGATAATACTTTTTATAAAATAACGTTCGTACTTTCTCGTCAGGAAAACTGTTTTCGATACCTGAGCATTTGATGATGAAGCAATTAAATTGCACATACAATTACACACAGGCAATGAAATGTAGACTTAACGTAACAATACCTTCTACGAACGGTTCGGGATATGGAACTTCTCCTGTGTATTTGTATTTGACAAAAGCACGCGGTGATCCCGACATCTTTGGATGCTTTTGGAATCCTTTCCTTCTAATGTTGAAATAGTTGTCATCCAACACTTCGATGAAGTTGTAGTTGATTACCATGGGCTTTATTGCGCGACAAGATGGCTCTGACAATAGCGCAGTTACTTGAATGATGTATGGGGCAACCACATCAGCAATTCTCACTTCACCAAACAAACTTAGGAGGAAATCCTTCACAACAGTGCAGTAAATAAACGTGCGCTTAGCTTCAGGTGGCTTTTTGTATATACCGCCATTGCAGATTTTGTAGCCTCGCTCCACCATTACTCTTCTGATCATGTCGATAGCCTGACCGATTTTGGACTGAGGACGATCCGGAACTGTCACTCTGGCACCTCCTTGAGAGAAATCATGCACAAAATCATAACATGGTTATTCATGAAACGATCTTACGATGTATTGATGTCATACCTTGGTATTGCTCATCGACAACATGCAACGATAACCCGGTGAATTTAATTTTTTCTACGGCGTTTAGGACTACTTCTCGAACGCAACCATCCAGTGTTGGAAGCAGATGTAATTGCACAGGTTTGATGGTATGTTCCTCAACAGCAACGTGATCCATCTGATATCCTCTTTCTTGAGCGGCTGTTCTCACAAGACGCATTTTGCTGACCATCAGTGACTGTAAGGAACTTTGGCACTTCTGATCCTTCAACGTTATGTACAAGGAACTTGCATAAGCGTCCTCCGTGGACTGATTATGTTCACCTGCACATACAATCAGAAAAGTGCTAGTCCAAACTACTACAAACTCGAATCACACATGTTTCAAATTACAAATTTTACCTCTTCCTTTTATAATCTTGCAGGAGTTTATATCTAAACCTGCACCCAACAACTTTTGGACCACCATGTTTTCAAATGTCGATGTGCACGCTTCTGGCCAGTCAAAAGCTATCCAAAAAGCAAAGCCTGGGTCGGATTTTTGTCCATCACTACTTCTATCTTCTAGTGCTGTAACACAGCTAAAAAATGCCACTACTTTGCTCAAAGATTTCATAATTGTCTCTAGTTGCTCTCGTTTTCCCCACATTAATTCAAATCCATCTTCGCATTTCCAGAGCGTGCGAACTGCCACAATTTGGTACTTAGCAACAAACGCAGGCACAATAAAACATTTTAATGCCCGTTTTAAAGGTTCATCTCTGAGAGATCGAGCAGGCTTCGCAGACATATTTACGTTCGACATTTTACAAATAAATTCTGAGTCAAGAGGAACATTTTTTTTCTTATACGGTTATTATTATTATTATTATTATTATATACTGTTTACTTTTATTTTGCTTTGGTTACAATTGCCAACCGGGTCACCCCCAGTGACCTAAGGCGGGCGACGATTCAAACAGGCTTATACAAATTTACATGACACGAACATTGAAATTACGGTTGTTACATTAAATATGAAGAATAAATAAATAGATGAGAAAATATATTTATAATTATTATTATTATTATTATTATTATTTATTATTTACGAAATACAATTCGCAGGCTTCCAAAGCCTCTATGAATCGCTCATTGTTAGGTTAGGTCATACGTATCGTTGTTGCATCCAATGCTCGTCTAAATTACGCTTGAATTCGCCAATGCTCTTTGCATGGGCAACAGATTTTGGTAGTTCGTTCCATGTTTTTACAGCACGGTGGTAAAACGAGTTGGTTTCTACCCCACGAATCCCGTCTTTCGGCGTCTGTCTTTCAATTTGATTTTCATGCTTCCTACTCGGTCGTGTTGTACGTTTGAATTTGCTAGACAATATTTCGGCGTCGTAATTGTGGAAGTGCTTAAATAGCTCAATCATATCACCACAGGTTCGACGGTACTTCAGGGACGGAAGGTTCAAATTCCGGAGACGTGTTGCATAGTCAAGATAAGAGAACCCATTAATGAACTTTGTGGCGCGACGTTGAACGTTTTCTACAGTGTTGATATCTTTCAGCAAGTATGGACTCCATACTGACTGCCCGTATTCGAGATGCGGTCTTACAAATGATGTGAAGAGTTTAACAAATAGATTGCCACCCAGAAAGCTAAAACTTCGCCGTATTAATCCCATCATTGCGTTAGCCTTCTTTGTTTTCTCAGCCATATGCGCTTGAAAATTTAACTCACTGTACAATAAAACTCCAAGATCTTTTTCTATGGACGTTGTTTCTAGTTTGTGACCATTTAGCGTGTAGGGGTAGGTACATTTAATGTTTCGAGGTTTACCAAGGTGGAGAACGTGGCACTTTTTGTTGTTAAATTGAAGGAGCCACTTTCTTGACCATTCTTCTAAGCAGTTGATATCATCTTGTAGTAGCTTCGCATCATCGTTTGAATTTACCTCTTTCATAAGCTTCGTGTCATCAGCGAATAAAAATATGTTGGATTTGACATTATCAGGTAGGTCATTGATATAAATGATAAAAAGTAAGGGACCGAGAACACTTCCTTGCGGTATTCCACTCAATACTTCTGCTGGCTCAGAATCAGTTTCATTAACTCTTACTACTTGTAGCCGATTTGAAAGAATCGCCTTTATCCATAGTAGCATGTTTCCATGAATGCCACACGCTTCGAGTTTTTTTAACAGTCTTTTATGCGGGACGGTATCAAACGCTTTGGCGAAATCAAAGTATATAGCATCAACGATTCCCCCTTTTCCAATAATTTCGGTACATTTATCTAAGTATAATAACAACTGAGTTGTTGTTGAGCGTCCTTTTATGAAACCATGTTGGTATTTCGACACAAGATTCAAGTTCCTCAGATGACTAACAATGGAATTTTTTATCAAAGTTTCCATGATTTTGCAAACAATGGATGTTAAGCTTATCGGCCTGTAGTTTTCTGCAATATTTTTTGGTCCTTTTTTGTATATCGGGGAGACAATGGCTTTCTTCCAGTCGTGAGGTACGCGTCCTTCAGCAAGTGTCTTTCGGTAAAGAAGAGTGAGTGGGGATACGATGTAGTTTTTAAGTTCAATTAGCATCATTGGGTGTATTTCATCTGGTCCACAGGATTTGTTGGGGCTAAGTTTAAGAATAACCGATATGACATCTTCTTCGGAAATTTTGAGGTTAGATAATTTCTCTCGTGTTTGTTGTTCGAGTGTTGGAATTATTGTATCTTTTTCTTTCGTAAAGACGCTGACAAATTGTCGCTGCAGAATATTAGCTTTCTCTTTGTCTTCGAATTTGATGGACTTCTCGTCAGCAGCGTTGCTCAGAAGAGGTGCTACGCCAGTTTTCGTCTTGAGTTTGCTTCGCGTATACGCCCAGAACCTTTTAGGATTTTTCGTTGCTTCATCAGCAATGCCTTTTTCGAATGATCGCTTTTCTTTTCGGATTAATCCCCTAACTTTGTTCCGTTCTTTAGTGTACGCATTGCGGTTGGCTATGGTAATCACACCAAGATTATCTTTTTTTGACATCCATCGTCTAAACAGTGTACGCTTATTTTTTACTGATGTTCGGAGTGATTGAGATATGGGGATGCTGCCTTTTAGATTCCATTTTGCTGCACCTTTACTAACAGGTGCAAAACGATTTCGCAGATCCATTAACTTTTCCTTGAGTGCGTTCCAAATTTCTTCTACTTTTTTGTTATTGTTTTGGGCTACAAAGGTGTTACTCCAAGACGAAGTCTCAAGCTCTTCTCGCATAGAATCGTAATTTGCTTTGTGATAAACATGCCGCTTTCCATCTGTGGAGTAGTCTAAGTAACAGTGATAATTAAAAGAGATCACAGAGTGGTCACTTTTGCCAAGCGGTGCCTGATGATCTATGTTTGAAACTTGCATTAACTCGTCAGTTAGTATCAGGTCGATTAATGATGGATTGTCTGTTCCACGTTGTCGCGTGGCTTCTTTTACGTGTTGAAAAAGATAACAGTCACGTACAGTCTCGATAAAATTCGATTCCTTACTTTCTTCATTGCAGTTGGTAGTCATGTTCCGCCAGTTGATACGCCTGAAGTTATAGTCGCCAACAAAGCATTTATGAGTATACTTTTTCCTACCACATACAGTCTTGAATAATTCATTCAATTTTTTGTTGTTCTCTTCAGCACCAGTGCGAGGGGTGGGACTGCGATACATGCAACCAAACAAGAGCAAATCTCCAGCGTGAAGCTTTATTTCTAGTAAACAGACTTCTTCGAATTTGTTTAGGCCTTTAATTTGAATCACTGAATTTGATATTGATGAGTGAGTGTAGATAGCAATACCGCGACCAATAGTTGAATCTGCTTCCAAATTAACGTGGTGGAATGTGTAATTGGGTATATCGTAGTCTTGGCCCATGCGCTCGCTTCCATTTTTCGGTTTCATTTCGCAGATTGCAATAATATGTGGCTTAGACTTTTGTACGCGATCTAAAAGTTCGACTTTCTTCGATGCTGTGAATTGATCTGCGTTGGTGTATAGAATGCGAAGAGAGTGGTGCTTATTGCTAAGATTTCTTCTCCGGTTAGATCTTGTTGGTAGCGTGTTTTGGTTTATGTCTTCCAAAGACATTTTCAGCGAGTTTACTTGATCAAGGAAGTCTTTAACACGAGATTTTTCTAAGTTAGTTAACGAGTCGAATCCATCAAGTTCTTGTGTATTTTCCGGCATTTCCTTGTAGGGTGTAGTCTGTGATTCTAGTCGACCACCGCAGAAAAAGACGTGGATGTACTGAAGAATATATTGGCTTTTATATGAAACGTATTTTCCAAGACGAAGATCACCTTTTTAATAGTTTTGTGACAGATTATGCACTTTGCGGTACCCAACTTTGAGTGGTCGACATGGAATTTTTTTGTTGTGTTACATTTTTTTGTAAGGTCATCTTTGATTGAATGCACTGATTTATTTTTTGATTCTTTATTCGGGTTATTTTTTATAATTGAAAGGTCACTTTCTTTCGTATTTGCTGCTGAATGGGTTGACTCTTCAGGAACTTCATAAGACGGAGGCCGTTTTTTGGATTCCCTCTCACTTTCCAAATATGTTGGGATTCGCTTCCTTCTTCTTGGTTTTTCTCTTTCGCTTTCTCTCCCCACCGTTTAATTAAAGCTCTTTCTGCCAATGTGTAGTCGTCTGTTACACTAATTTTTCTGAATGCTTCATTTCCTTTCAAATTTGAAAGGTTATTCATTACTTTCGCTTTATCATCGTTACTTTCTAGGATGATCTTCAAAGGTCTTATTTTATCTGGTGATATCTGACCAAGTCGCATGACGTTCTTTATACCCACTGGTGATACGTGTATATTTACCAGTAGCTCATCAAAAACTTCTCTATCATGTTGCTTGTTGGTTTTTTCATCAACGCCTGGTGTTTCAGCAATTCCATGAATGATGATGTTACAGGACCTAAGCTTCTTTTGCTGATCTTCCGCTAACTCTTCATTTTTCGCATCAAGTATGATCTTTTGTATGTCGTTCTTCCTTTCGAATTTGCTGTTCTCACTTTGTTTAACCACATTAGCGTATGAAAATATTTTGTCGTCAGGTTCAGGAGCATCGACATTTCGTTGCGGAATGATATCTTTCATAGTATTAATCAGGGATTGTTTGATGCTTTCTTCCATTCTCTCCAGTTTTTCGTTCATTTTGAATTCTAGATGTGATATAGGGTCGTAGTCTAAGTTGGGCTTGCTTTGATTCTCGCGCTGCAGAGCATCGTGCGTCATACTTTCGTGCTGTGTTTTAAGCAGCATTTCGTTTTCTTGTTGGCCATCATTTTCCCCACGGTTTCCACCTGTCCATGATCTCAACTCACTCTCCAAGCTGTCAATCTTGTTCTTCAACTCAGCTTCTATTTTTTCGTTAGCCTTAATTAGCTCTTTGTTTTTCTCAATGGTGCCACTGAGGGCTGTGTTTCGTGCCTGTAGTTCAATGAGCAATGACTTTTGGTCATGGTTTTCCTTGTCGCTGTCGAAAGACAATCTCGCAACGGCTGCAGATAGTTCCTCAACTTCTAATGATTGGTTCAGACGATCGTTCATTTGTCCTTCTGCCATATGCAGCACGATTTCCTTATCGACGGGGGTGCAGCTTCCGCACCTGAATATATTGCCTTTTTTCTTTTTTTTACGGTGATTGATGATATTTTGTATTTCGTATGCGGGGAGCTTAGAGCACCGGTAGTGGACGAAGCGCTTACATTCGTAGCAGGTGAGTCTGAAGTCTTGATTTTCACTTTCATTGTTACATACCGTCCACGTGCATGTAGCTGATTCGTTGCTTTCACTTTCTTCCATTTGGTGTCGTAGAGTTTACAGGGAGATTCTTCTTCGCGTTCTGAGTTGTATTTCGTTGTTCTGTAGTGTTTATCGAATTCTCCACCTGTATGAGCGTAAGTTTTCAGTGTTTTTCTTATGTTTGATTTGCTTTTTTTTGTAGGATTTTGAAAGCTTGTTCACGGAGCTCTTGCAAACACGACCGCTCTATTTGACGTCAAATGGATAATTATGGATTATTATAATTATGTACAGAACGGTATAAATTGACACGACACGAACATTAAGTAGACTAATTACGATTGTTTACATTAAAAATATATATAAATAAATAATTATGAATAAAGTGAAATAAATATATAGGTTAATAAATAGATTACTCGGGAGAATTACGGTTGGAAGTTAAATAGAAAGTGTTTTGCGTAAAATATGTGCGGTGCTTGTAAGAACTATTTTCTGAATTTCTTGCAGAGAGTGAGAACCTGGGATCTTCGCTAGATGTTTTTCGGTACCCTTTTTTATCATTCCCAGGGCCCCAACAATCACAGGGATGGTTGACGTTTTCAGTCCACAAAGCCTTTGTAGTTCTATTTCCAGATCCTTATACTTTCTCAGCTTTTCGAACTCTTTTGCAGCGAGGTTTTTATCAGCCGGGACACTCATATCAATTAACATGCAGGTTTTGTTTGTTCGGTCTTTAATTATTATATCTGGGCGATTCGCTTTAATCGTTCTATCAGTATGAATAGGGAAGTCCCAGAGAATAGTAACTTGTTGGGCTTCAGCGACAGAGGGAGGATTATGTTCATACCAGTTCTCTTCCACTTTTATACCATAGTGTTTGCATATTCCCCAATGCAAGTACTGGCCTATTCGGTTATGTCTATTGAGGTATTCATTAGGGGCTAAGATAGGGCAACCCGATACCAGATGATCTATCGTTTCCACAAACTGGTCACAGAATCTACACTTTGGATCAGCACCGTTTTTTAAGATGTTTGCTTGATAATTACGGGTTAAGAGACTTTGATCCTGTGCTGCTAGAATGAAGCCTTCCGTCTCTGCCTTTAGTCCTGAACTCCTAAGCCACTGATGGGTTGCACTTTTATCAACATCGGCGTTTTGGCTTCGGAGAAGGTACTGTCCGTGCAGAGGTTTCTGGCTCCATTTGTCAGCAAGTTGTTCCTGTCCACTTTTCTTTGCCAAATCTCTGGCTTTTCTTGCCACTTTCGTTGCCAATAACCCTTCATCCTCCACTAGGGCGTTAACATGCAGAAGTCTTTCAAAAGAAGATGCTTCGTTGCAGATAGAGTGAAGCTTTTTTGTACTTTCATGTTGCAAGACCAGCTGCAACATCCAATCATCTGAAAATTCTAAATAGTGTTTCATGCCAATTGTCGAGACTTTGTAGGAAAGTTCTAGTTGGATCATCCCGCGTCCACCATCCTTTCTAGGTAAGTACAGACGATCAACGTCTGACTTTGGGTGGAGCATTCTATTCATTGTAAGAAGTTTGCGGGTTTTTCTGTCCATTTGTTGCAGTTCAGATAAATTCCAATTAATAATATTGTAGCTGTATTGGATAACCGGGATGGCAAGGCTATTGATAGCTTCTATTCTATTTTTTGAATTTAGTTCAGTTTTTAGGACCAGCCTTATACGTCTGTAATATTCTTGTCTAATTTATTCTTTCATTTTTGTATGTTGTATTCCGTCACCTTCATTCACTCCAAGGTACTTGTAACTTTCTTCGGGGTCCAGCTCTTTGATTACCGTGTCGATATCAAGTTTCAAAGATGTTGAGGTTTTTAATTTTCCTCTCACAAATGTGACTTTCGCGCATTTGTCAAGTCCAAAATCCATACATATATCGTTGCTGAATTCCTTAACAGTTTTTAAGAGTCCCTCTAATTGTTGGTCATTTTTTGCAAATAATTTTAAGTCGTCCATGTAAAAAAGATGGTTCAGAACCTTATCAAAGATGTTGTATCCAGATTCAGTGTTGTTTAATTCAGCAGAAAGTGGTATAAGGGAGATGCAGAAAAGAAGGGGTGATAGAGTCCCCTTGAAAAATACCTCGTTTGATGTTAATAGAGTTTGATTTGCACACACCATTTTCATGTGACAAGATACGCTGTGTTTGCCATTTATTCATACTATTTCGGAGGAACTTTGATATTGAGGGAGAGATTTTGTACAGGTCGAGACTTCTAAGAATCCAGTCGTGTGGAATGCTGTCGAATGCTTTGCGATAATCGATCCACGCGGTACTAAGGTTTTTATGCCGTTTCTTACAGTTTTCAAGGATCATACGGTTTATAAGGAGTTGATCTTTGCACCCATAGGAATTTCGCCTACAGCCTTTTTGCTCTTGTGGCAAAATAAGATTTTCTTCGAGGTATATATACATTCTTTCAGTTAGAATTGACGTAAGTATTTTGTAGGTAGTGGTTAAACAAGTTATTGGACGATAGTTTTTTGGATTTTTGGTATCTTCGCTTTTAGGTAGTAAATATGTTACACCTTGTGTCAACCAATCAGGTAAATTTTCTGGGTTATCTATACATTGATTAAGGGCAGATACTAGTGGTTCATGTAGTTCGTTAAGAGAGTTTAGCCAGAAATTCGGGATCTTGTCTATTCCTGGTGATTTCCATTTGTGTGACTTTCCTAAGGCATGCTGAAGTTCTACAATCGATATTTCTTCCCATGTTTGTTGTTCAACGTTATTCATTCTTTCTTCCTCCCTATCTAGCCAGCCTGCTTCAGCATTAAACCTTTTTTCTTCGCCCCATATACTATTCCAGAACTGTTCAACTTCTTTAATCTCTGGGGGTTCTTTAATTTCTACTTTACTTTTCCCAATCTCTCGGTAGAATCTCTTGGTATCACTTTTGAATATTTTGTTTTGACGGAAAAATTTAGTCCTTTTGTCAAATCGTCTTAGTCTTTGTGCTTTTACCTGAATTTTCTGTTTAACGGTTTCTTTTGCTGTGTCAATGGAAGCTTTATCAGTGATTTTATATACCCGTTTAACTTTTCTATTTTTTCTTGTTTTAACATTTGTGCCCTTAGACAATTCGTCAAGAATAGAGAGCTCCGCCCGCAGAGACTCTATTTCCTTTTGTATTTTTATTTTCCATTTTGGGGATTTATGTACATTAGGCTTCTTCTTCTGTTTTTTAGTTTTAATCCCACATTTGTTGGTAATGACTTTCGCTGTTGAGTACAGTAACTTATTGATAGTTTCTATATCTTTTTCCATGTTTTTTATGATTTCCTTCAGAGCAACGTTGTGAAGTTTAATCATTTCATTATTCTTAGAGCAAACGCTAATTTTTGGTAGTTCATCTCTTTGTGCCGTTTCAGTATGGTTCGTTTGGCTAAGTTGGAACAAGATATCTTCATATGCAGATTGTATTTTTTCTCGGTTGTTTTCTCTATATGTTTCATTTTCCTTTTCTCTGGTGTTTGCTTGTGCTTCTTAATTTCTTGTCTCAGAAACAAGGTTTTCAATTTCGGCAGCATCCAATCTAACCAATCTGACAACAGGCCCTTCTCTTCTTACATCCTCTACAACTACTTCTTTAGGGGGTACTATATGTTCTTCATCTTTGACTGACTTACGAATGTGTTCAATTTGTGCATCATTTAACCTTCTGTTTCTAAAGATGTCTCTCCTTACATTGCCTAGTTTGTTTGCATCTATATCGTTTTCTACAAAATCATTGCATCTTACAAGCACTGTTTAGTCAATGTTTTTGTATGATTTATATTTTGGATGGTCGTTTCAGACTGACGTTACTACTGGTTGCCCAGGAAGTCCAATTCTGTTTGACGACTGTCCCGAAGTTGCATTAGATGAGAAGTTAGTTCATACTTTACCTCTATTGTATCCAAATGTTTTCTAATCAATGATAATTTTTACTATGTAATGTGTTTTTAATGTTAATAGTGAAAACATCAGTGGTGAAGTGTTAGAAGTTCTTGATGATGTGTTTGAAAAGACTGAAATGATGTAATTGAAACCGTAACTGTTTTATTTCAATTGAACAAATCACTTTTAATGAAAAGTCACCAACTTCTATTGTAGTTTCATTGACTTGACACATTTTCTTTATTTTTAGTACATCAATATCCAGAAGAAACACTGATTTCAATTGTATTCCGGCAACTCAGACAACAGAGCATGAACGGTATGATTATTTTTGTGTGTAAGCTGCAGTTTGGTAACTCAATACTATTGTTCATTAATCTATTCATTGACTTTTCTTTCCTTCTTTGATAGCTTTGATATTAACCATTCATGTCCCTTTCTATAGAAATGTTAGTATCAATGAAAACTCGACTCAAGAAACGCTTTTCACTGCCATTTATCCCAATGAAATTTTCGCAGAAAGTTTGACAGAAACGTATGTGCTCTTTAAATTAGTCCCTGCATTGATTAGTCGTTGGAAACTAAAAGTCTCATGCTCGGAACGATTTGCACTATATTCCATCTTGCATGTTCCCTTTATCAGTAAGAAAGGTTGCTGAAATTGCTTCTGGTTATTGTAACACTGGTTGTTACAATTAGTTGAATAACAAACCCCAAATATGTGATTTCTTGCACTATTAGTACTAGTAATCACTTCAGTCGAACTTATTTGCGATTCTCAATGAAATTGTGGCATATAAGGCACTGTGTGCATTGATACTTTTTTCTTAATTTTAGTAATGTTAGCATCTAAAATCAAAAATTCTAACAAATGCCTTTTTCACAATGATATTCTCAACAATTTTAGGAACGATTTGCGACATTATATCAGGAACCGTTTGTGACCTGGGAACGACTTGTAACAATTCTAGTGGAACTCTGAGTAGTGAAGTCGTATCATAAATATTCTTGTTATGAGAACACTTATTTTTCTCTATTTTTTCTCTTTTAGTAGTGCATGCATCCAAAACTATGATAATGAAAGAAAAGTCGCTAGTTCCAATGAAGAAAACGTTGATCAGTTAGTTGAAATGTTCAAACTGTCATTACAGGGCGATGATAATTGGCATAGTCTAGTAATTAATTGTCTTGATCGTATCACTTTTTTTTAGGGGAGTAAATAAACCCTCATCAAAGGTCAAGTATGCACGACAGTGAGTGTGACCATTAGTGATTTTTAAAAAGAGTAGCACTTACCGTAAAAAGACTTCTTCTTAAACCTTAGACCTAAAGTCTGCCCACTCTGCAGCCAACCGAAAGCAAATCTTACGAAACATCTGATGACAGTGCATAAAACATCAAGCCAATATGCTTAGATGAAAAATAAAGAATTAAGAAAGCCTTACACATTTCGCGAACACAAATCTCCAAAGAAAGTATCGCGAACGAAACTGTTTGGTATGGCAAAAACACCATCACCGAAGCGAAAGTGGAAAAACTATCACCGCAAACGTACTTGCCCGGTCACAGGTTGTACACGTTCAGTCATGCAGCTTGGTGAACACCTTAATTTCATAAATTTCCCGTGGATGACAAGTATTATGAATTGTTGCAGGCAGCTTCTCGCAGTGTGTATGTAAAAATTGCATGTTCTTAGTCTATTTTAAAACTGGTCCTGCAATTTCATTATGATTATGGATTTCTCTTACAGTTGTGTTTTAAATGAAAAGGTGCGTACTGACTGGTTACCTGTTGATAGTATAAAAGCTGTTGAATCAAAAACGTAAGGCTGTTACTTCACTTAATGCTCAACTTTACAATTTCCTTCACACTTTACAATCCAATTTCTCTTCCAGTGCCTTTGAGAAGTCTTGCAACATCGATGTAAATCCAGAACATTCTGTGTTTTCGGCTATGTATGGCGTTATTTTTTTTTATAGATTTTAAACAACTGATATTGCTAACTACTGAAAAGTGCATTCATTATTTTCATAGCAACATAGATGAAGACAATTTGTTTTTGAATATGGAACATGAGGGTCTTCAGAATGAAAATGATACCGAGTCTCAAGTTGGTGAAAGGTTAAGGCATTTGAATATTTCATCTTAAGATTCGCTTGATTTTTTCGATGACATCAGTTATCAAGTTTTTTTATCCTTAGTAATCAAAGTGTTAATCATTTATACGTTGATATGGAGCGAGATTCTCATTTCCAAAAAAAAGCTGTTGAACCCCCGATTAGTGAAAAGTAAGTACGATTCGCAGAGTATGTGTCTGTGCATGCTTTTCACAAAATGCTAATGAAATTCTTTCTGTACAGTTTGGAAATCAAAAAAAGCAGCCGTCTTAACAAACAGTTACCGTTATTTGTGCAACCTCGTACCCAGGGTTTCTTGCCTTTTCGATATACGGGACGGCGGCGAAGAAGACCCTGGCATACGCCGATTAAAATTGCAATCTGATTGGTCGAAGTATAAGCAAAGGCCATTTGTTTGTTTTAAGAACATTCGGGAAATCGGAAATGTTTATCTGTCGAAAGATGGTGGAAAGATGGCGCGAAGAAATTGAAAGTGTTTTTAGGAGCAATGATTTGCCATTGTATGACATCTCAAACGCTCTAATCCTGACACCTTTTAACTTTAAGAATTAATGATTTATCTTAGTAGCAATAATAATGATTATGTAAACACTTACTTTAGCAATGTGCACAAGGTATTTTTCTTACTTGGTCAAGCAATCTAGCTACAAGCGTTTGTATATTTCTAACACGTATTATTGTTTTTGAAAGTCGTTGATAATTATACTGCTTATTTTTTCCAAATTCTCTTATCTGTTTGACTTAATACAAAATTCAACAATAGCAAACTATTGAACAAATTTCACTGGGAAAGATTGGAAACCTCGCAGGTAAAACTGATTGAATAAACCAAGTATAATATTATATTTTCTATTATTTTTGTGATTTTGAGTATACATGTATTTTTTAATATAGGTGTGGTTGTTTTAGGATATGTATCCTAGAGTTTCATAAATGATGAGAAAGAAATATCTTTGTTATGAATTTTGATAAGTTATTAATACTGTATAATACACACAAGAGTTTTTCGTAAAACAACATCCAGACTGTGGAAGATAGTATGATATATATAAGTATTACATAGTACTAAGTAGCATTATGTGAATATTAACTCAACAAGATGTTTTCACTAAATACAATTTGAAAAATCTGAAACTTCTCTGCAACAGTACATGACAATATCTAATCCTCACTAATCAGTTTTTAATTAAAAGCTTTCAATACATCTTTTTACTTTAATGCCATAACACACAACCATACAACATATATTACATATATTATATACATGTAACTAAATTTTTGATTATAAAAATATTCAAGTTAATGTATGCCAGTTTGCAAATAAATAACAAAGCGAGACGACAAATCTTAAAATTTAAACAAAAGCTTTTCGTTATATTATCATCTTTAGTAAAATGTTCATTTAAAACACTTTAGTGTTAGCACTGAAGATGATAATATATATATATATATATATGACAAAAAGTTTTTGCTTATAATTTAAAAGATTTGTCGTCTTGTTTTATTATAAATAAACATGTTCGCATTATCCACACAATCATATTATAAGAACAGAAACCTTATGAAGAAGTTGGAGGGAAGTATGAAAAATGATTAGGATATCATACTCATACTGATGTATTCTGTAGTTATCATTCTTCAGTTTAATTATTATGTCTTCTTTCAACCTTACAGTTGTTTCAGCATGAAATCCTACAAAAATTATGGCTGTCTCCCACATACTGATTATCAATGATGATGTTGAAAAAAGTGCAGGTATGTGCAAATACTACACTCTTTTTTATAAGAACAATTTTGTAAGAACAATGAGGCTCAAAATGGCCAAAAAATAAGAGCAATTTAAGAACAGCTCTGAGGCTCAAAATTTTTCTGAAATTTTTGCAGAAAAATGTAACAAAAAAATGTAAAATGAACAATGTAATTCTAGTTTTACAGTTTAAAATTAAAATGATAAAAACTAGGTTCAAAAAGTAAACATAAGTATATGATAATGAAGCTTCGAAACTTTTGAAACTAGATTTCTGTGTAAAAATAGCCCAAAAATAAGAACAAAATAAGAACAATTTGAGGCTGAAAGTGGAAAAAAATAAGAACAGTTGAGCCTCAACTCAAATTTCATGGTTCTTATAAAAAAAGAGTGTATTGTAAAATATTGTTATTGGATAGTTTTCCCTTTGGCTAAGTAACTCCTGCAATAGGCCTTAAAATGCTCTTTTACCACCATAGACGTTGGCCCAATTTGGATAGGTTTAACTATTTTCAAATTATCACTAGGAAGCGCAACACTTTCTTTAATCTTCCATATCAGCTGGTCATTTGCAGTGGCAGTTACACAGTGTTATAACATCATTTACTGTTGTTCGTAATACTACCAAATCTTTGTAGTCAACACAGAAGATTTCGCCTTTAAAATATTTAACAGATTGTTATATATGAAATTTATAATATATCTTGGAAAAATTGTTTATAAAGTTGCAATAAATAATAACGAGAAGTTGAAATGACATTATCTACGAATATTTCGTCCAACCTCTGTGGATATTATCAACGTATGAGAATTTTTAAAAATTTACAGCGCAAAAGTTCACCTAATTCTATACAAAATTACATAATGACGTTACCATGACAACTATAATATATAAACACATAAATAAAGGAATAATTACGGTAATAATTCCCTTATCAACAAAGTACGTAACGCAAAACACAACAAACTACATATAACATAAATCACGACACAACCTAGTCACCAGGAACGGCCTAAATGACTAGTAAGGGTAACGTAGTCGCTAGAGATACAAATGTCTCTCCCCAAGGGGATACAAGGGGAGAGGGGAGAGACATTTGCATCTCTAGCGACTACGTTACCCTTACTAGTCATTTAGGCCGTTCCTGGTGACTAGGTTGTGTCGGTTGTGACTAGGTTGATAATGTCATTTCAACTTCTCGTTATTATTTATTGCATTAAGTTATATGCCCGCACAAACATATTTCAACAGTATATAAAGTTATTTTGAATTTATGAAGATATTTTGTAAAACAAACGTTCATATAACATTTCAAATAATTAGCATACTATATTTTCATGCAATGAGCTTCATCAATGACATAAAGCAACAACTCTCTCTTGAAATGGAGGTGAATTAAGGAGTTTTCGTCCATAAGTACTAAGAAGAGCTTCTGGGTATGAGCAAGCATTACTTCCACTTTTCGATTTCTGACAATTTCTGGAATTTCAATCTTACTACCGAGACCACCATCACCAACACTGCTTATAAAATTCTGTTCAAATAACAATACAGTTTTTTCATGATAACTTAGGATATGGAAGCCCCCCTACAGCGATTCATCTTTCCTCCGATGTTTTAATTTGATCTTCTAAGATCGAGGGAACACAGAAAACAATAGTAAAAACAGGTAAAGTTGATAATAATTGGTAGATCAATGACTTTCCAAAGCAAGTCGGAAGGGCAGCTAACACATTAATGCCTTCATATAGATATAACAAACATTGTACTCCCTGTGGTTTTAAAGAAAACCCTTGTAGAAATTATTTACACGATTGAAATACACAAATCTGATCTGAAAGAATCGGGTTGTTATACTCGGGCCATCGTGTATTTAAAAATTTCCAGAAATATGGGAAATTTTAATCGGCGTATGCCAGGGTCTTCTTCGCCGCCGTCCGTATATCGAAAAGGCAAGAAACCCTGGGTACGAGGTTAGTTATTTGTGCAAACCACACTTGATTCTTTTTTTTCGAACTTGATAAGCGCTGATGGCGGTAATCGGAATCGAACATCGTCGCAAAATGTGGTCAGTGATATCAAAAGGGCTCTGGCTATTTTGCACGCGGACAACTTTAAAGTTTTGTTTAATCGCCAATTGATGCGAACGAATTATATCGGTTATTTGGTTGGAAATGGTTACGCTCCCGATTCCATCAAAAAGTACCTATTTTCGTTGATGGATTTTTGCGATTTCTTATTTACCGACAAGGTGGACATATCAGTTGACTTCAATGACATATTACAATTCAAATTGCTGTATCAGAAATGGAAATCCTCGTACAATAAACTATTTAGAGAGCGTTTTTGGGAGAGACAAGAAGAGGATCAGCAAATGCTAGTCACTCCTGACCAAGTTAAGTTGTACATGTTGTCAGGAAATGCTGTACTCGCTGAAAATCTTTTAAAAGACGCTGAATGTGGACAGTCAAAAAAGTTGGCCCAATTCGAATATTGTGCAGTTAGGGATCACCTAATCTGTCTGCTTCATTTCAGTCACGGGCATAGGTCAGGTGTTTCAGCTAATATGCTCTTAAAACAGTTTGAATTAGCTACCAAAAGTGAAAATCAATTTATAATACGTGTTCGTCATCACAAAACGTTTCACTCTCAAGGTCATGCCATGGTATCGTTAACTGAGAAACACTATCGATGGTTCCAGTTGTACAAAGCCAATTTCCGTTCCCAGACAGGAACAATCTGTGAAAGCTTTTTTGTTTCGTGGAACGGTAATAATTTAACATCAGGTGACATGAGTAAACGCATCCATGCACTGTTTATGAAAGCCGGCGTATTCGAAGGACGAGACATTCCAAAAAACCTATCATTGAACATTGTAAGAAAGAGCACAACTACTGGTATCCGTGAAGCTGGCCTTGGACATCACCAAGAAGTCGAGGATACCATGGTTCACAGTCTTAAAGCGGCTGAAATAAACTACCACATACGTGAACGCCAGCAAAGAGCCGGAATTGGTGCCAACATTGTCAGAAAGTATTATAATATTCTGGATTCACCTGAGAAAAAGGGTCAGACAAAATCCCAACCATTATCTCCGAAGTACAAATGGACCATCGAAGACGATAAAAAAATACGTTCTATTTTCGCATGTGAAATACAAAACGGTGAGATTGCTTTAGAGCGAGTCCGCGAATTAAAAAACCGTTGGAATGCTATTGGTGAGTTATCGGAGAAGCAAATTGTTGATAAAGTTCGATCAATTATCAGAGCCTCTCCGAAAAAGACTTATGTGAGTATTGTGTCGACTCAAATAAAGATATGTTTTCTCGATTACATTAAATATCAAGTAATTAATAAATCTATTGTGCATCTCTTTTGGAGTTTGCTGGAAAACCAAGGAAACGAAAACGTTTGTTCAGTGATCACGAAGAAAGGATCATCACCAGAAAATGTAATAGTCTCATCGTTAACGGTGGTATCACCGTTGATGCTGTTAATGACGCCTATGACGGTGAAGATATATTGGAAAAATATACGTTTCAGCAAATTCGAAAAAGAATCCCATATGAACGATCAAAAGTAAGTACTATTTCATAACTTCAATAAATTCAATAGTATTTACATATGTTTCCATAAAACGCACGTACTGGGAGAACTATTTAAACAGTACATCTTTGACTGACCAGTGTTCATTCATGTACAAGTAATGTCACAGGAGTTGCTAGCTATTTGTCTGTTATATTCCATCGAAACTATTGAAGATCGACTTAATGATTACTGACCTAGACTACAAACATCAACTTTTTTTTAAGTTCAGGCTTTTGACATATTTCGTTTCAATTGATCGATTGTATTTAGATGAAGCAAAGCAGAATCGACAAAGATTAAAGTTACGTGTAACAGTTATCAGTATATCTTTCAGAAAGGTTGTATTTTATTTATTATAGGGTACTAGTATCCCGTGTAAAAACTTTTTACTGTTGCATTTCTCAAAACGACGCATCGCTCACACCTGTGTCGAACATTTATAGAAATAAAAAGTTATCATAATCGGCGCTGTGCATACCACTTCTAATTTAGGGAGTGAAATATTTAACTTTTTTTAAACGGTTTTTCCTACATATTTGACGTAAGGCTACGCAGAGGCGGCACTATTTTTTAATCTAACGTCATTATTATACTATACTTATAATCTGGTCATTATTATCGTAAGATTTCAGTTCATCGTGAAAAGAGAAAGAGGTGATTACGAAACATAAAATGTAGATTTTGACACAGACACAAAAAAAACCTCATGTCACGATGGATGAAGTGGCTGCTGTATTTCTTGGTTAAGATGGCGCATAGCAAAGGGCAATAGGTGGGAATTTTGTTCTTACAGTCTTTAATGATAATGGGTGGTAAACAAAGCTGCCTTGGCGTGTAGTGAAAAATAAAAACGCCAAAGGAAATATGAATGATAAACGGAATTATACCTGCTAACGTTGCTTCTTTACTCCAATAAGATTCGATAGCATTCGTTATTTCATTAGTCAGTTCTTTACCCAACACCCTTCATATCGCAATGTCGAATTTATATATTCTTTCATAATTAATTTTACCTAAAAAAGAAGATTTCTATTAATAATAAACCTATCATAAAAACATATTTAGCTACATATACGCACAAACAAAAGCAAACTAAAAGAACGAACGCAGACTTGAAGCAAACATATGAGTAGGAACAGGGAATATTTATTAAAAGATCATGAGTTTAGCTTCAGCCTACCAAACAGTCAAAAAAGAAAAGATATGTTATGAAGAAGAATAAAAACGCCATGTAAATAATATGCGGAATTATACCTGCTAATGTTGCTTCTTTATCCACTAAGATTCGATACCATTCGTTATTTTAATAGTCTGTTCTTTACCAAAACACTCAAGCATTTAGACTTGCTAAATTCTTTCGTAATTATTTTAAACTATATTATATAAAAAAAAGAAGATTTCCATGAGCAATGAAAACCATATCATAATAAAGAAAATGCTACACATACACACAAACAAAAAAGGAAAGCAAAATAAAACAAAACACAAACTTGATTTCTTATCCAAATCGGAAAGCAAACATAGAAAAAGTTATTATTATCATGAGTATAGTTCCAGCCTACCAAACAGTCAAAAATGAATTATGGAAAAAGACGAAAACAGTCTCAAAACTTTGATTTTTGATTCAGTTCTTCCGTGAATTTACTTACACTTGTTAATTCAATCTTTACTATACGATCTTTCTCCGAAAATGACTAAAACAATAAAACTAAAGATCTTCGTTTTAAAAAAAACTATCTTCGTGTTCGTGAAGTTTTTTGTTTTTGTTTTTACTGCTACAAAATGATCGTTAACCAATTTCGAACGAAGAACATTGCATTGCTTGCGCTTCTCCATTGACGTTTTTCGACAGATTTTCAGTGCGAAAGCAAAAATAACAAAACGGAGGAGCATATACTAATCGTGGATGTGCACACAGTACACTCAGTTACTCACTTTCTAAAGATGCCGTATTGAATTTTCCATAGAAACATTTCGTCCCCAGTCTTTTTTCACACTTACCAAGTTAAATGTGTTACACACGATTGCGGATTATTATAAGTAGATACTAGTTACTTAGGTTTTTCCGATAGTTCACCGCTTTATATGTTAAGCGCGTGAGACCCCATTCTAGCTTTCAGAGAGATTTTAAACTTCCATAAGAAATCGGTTTATGCGAAAATTAAGTAGACTATTTGTAGTCATATCAAGTTAATGAGCTTAGTAGTTTCTCCTAGTTTGTTGTCCCGCAGATTTCAATAATTACCATAGGAAGAATTGGAAGCCTTCTCCATCATGAGATTATTGTTATCATGGTGTAAAAGCTCAAAACTTAGGGATATAACTTCAATATATGAGATATTTCGTTAGTTATGTTTAAAGCTACGTTGATGTTTATTAACCATTAGTCGTTATTAGTATTGTATCTCATGATTTAGAAAGTGAAGAAAGTCTCAAGTTAATGTCTCTCTTCATTTTTGCCTAAACTCCCTAAATGATGGACTCAAGTTATATGCATGAACGTTGAGTTGAAACTTGAAATGACCTTAACACTGTTAACACTGTCAGGCAGTTACCTTTTATGCAGCGTTTCTTAAAATTAAATCGGTGACTATTTCGTTGAAAAACATCCAACATTAGGCTGTTAAATCCAATATTAGAGGCGGGGTTTATTAGGGAAGACATATTGCTGCTTAAGATCAAGACAAGGTTGCTGGTTCAACTCCACTTAACTAGAGAATAGCTCAATGGAGAGCATGTTCTTGATCGTCATCAACCAACGTAACTAACAATTGAGAATAACTGCCATAAAAAATTAAGCTTGGTTTCTGATAAATGAAAAGGTTGAAGAACAGTCGCGCAACTGTTCTACAACTGTTGCCACAACATGATGATGCTGCGCAACAGTTTCTGTGTTGTACGACAAGTGTTGTGATGATAGAAAAGATCTATTTTGTTGTATGTTGCAGAGCTGTTGCTGCGCAACAGTGAAATTTGAAATGAAATATATATTGTGCTAAACACCATTCGGCAAAATATACAACCCGAAGTTGTGATTTACCTGTCGCTAAACAGCATAATATCATTTTCAGTCGCTCGGCTGGGGAAATTAGTTCTCTGCTAGCGCAAAATGTCTTCTGCAAGCATAGTCCAACAACAGCTAGTAGCTAAGTGAATCTTTCAGGCGTCATGCAGAAATAGAAGTAAAAGAATTCGCTCTCATCATGAAGGCGGACAATTTTGCAAACAATGAATGCATATCACTGCGTTTCTTAAAAACCTCAAGATTCAACTAGCAAAGCAAAAAATATCTAGTGCATATGTTATGAATTTTGTTGCTCTTTTGAAAAACTGTGTGCACAACCACGTTTCAAAACTGTTGTGCAACTCCTCTTGTGAAAAGGTTTCATCGATTCAATCCCACATCAAGCTAGTCTTGCGGAACGGTCAATTCAGAAATACCACCGACTACCAAGCCAAATCCGAATTCATCGCTAAGTTTTCAGAGGTATTTACGGACTTGGCCAATATAAAAAGCGAGCCCATTCACATCATTCTTCGAGAAGTTGGTAGACCATATCGCATAAGCAATCACAATTACTGACAATTTTTATTACTCCTCTATTGAACGATTTTGTTCCAAACAAAACCTATCTGGTCTCAGTTCGATGCAAGAGATATTCAATAAACCACTCGACAACGTCATAGAAGGTTTATGAGGTATCTCAAAGAGCATGGATGACTTCATATTATATGCAACTACACCAGAGGAACGCCATGCTAGATTTACTGAATTTCTAGAACGATTGAAGGACAATAGACAATTACTTTAAAACCTTCGAACTGTACATTTAAAACCACCACCGTCGAATTTTTCGGTTACTCTGTTTCTCCAGAGGGCATCACGCCAATAACATCCAAAGTTACTGCAATTAAAGGTCATCCACCACTGACCAACATCCAGAATTAAGCTGCTTTAGTACATCAGATGTCTAAATTTACAACCGAATAAGCTGAAGCATCAGAACCACTGCGTGAACTTCTATCTACTATAAACAAATGGTTATGCCTACATATACACCAACACGCTTTCGAAAACGTTAACACCATACTAACATTACCACTAGTTCTTGTAAAAAAACGAAAATACGAAAAGATTGAAGCAAATACCACGGAAATAATGTGATTTTATATCAAAAGCATGAACATAATTGGTTCCCAGTTTTTGCTCATCGAGAAAAAAAATTACCACCCCATCGGAGTGGAGGTTTTAGCTGTAAGATATTGGAGCTGTCGTAAAATGCAAATATACGTAATGGAACTTCCACACTTGATCGGGGAGGACCTCAAGCTATTCATACTGAAATAGAAAAACAAAATGCTAGTCTAAATGTCCCCTTGATTCAACAATTACGAATGACCTTGCTACTATACACTTTTACAGCAGAACACGCCAAAAGGCACAAACTCATTGATGCAGACGCAATATCAAGGGAACCGTTAGAACAACCAACTAATGATGGCGAACACACAGAAAAAGGCGTCACAATGCAAATCAATACTGTCATATAAATGATGCCAGCGTAAAACTCTAGATTAGATCATATCAGAAATCAAATTGAATAGGACGAGGTGTTACAAGAAGTGTGAGATACAGCTTACAAAGGGTGACCAGAATCCAAACAACTACAGAATAAGGTAAACCATTGTTCGTCTGCCTTTACGATATGACGATACGTTTGTGAAAGGAAAGCGCATAACTATACCCACAAAACACCGTAAAAAGTATTGGACGCCTCTTCACGATGGCCACCTAGGCATAAAACGATATAAGCCACGCGCCAAGGACACTTGTTTTGGGCCAGAAATAAACACGTAAGTGTGAACAATGCTGCATCTGCATAGAAATCAGAAGCACCGCATCACCCTCAACTAATATAAGATAAAAAAGATAGGTGCCAATATATTGCAAAGTTATGGACGCACATATTTGATTGACTGACAATTACTCTTTATGCTCAGAAATATATGAGCTGGCCACAGCAACGTCCAACCAAATGATCGTAGCTACGAAAGATAATTTATGCTCGTCATGGGATCCCAGATGAACTGGTTTCTGATAATGGCCCCCGTCATTTCACAAATAATTAGGGGTTCAAACAATCCTCTGCCAGTCCTCGATACCCATAGCCTAATGGTTTAGCCGAAACATTAGTGAAAACTGCCAAGACGGTGATAAAGAAATGCTTGAACTGCCAGCCATACGAAGCACTCCTCTTAATTGTGGGCTGATGGGCTGTCCACTTAATCTGATGGGCTGTCCACTCCAAGACAACTTGCCATCTCTACCGTCCACACGTAAACTTTGTATAGTTCGTTCAAGTAGACAAGACGAATTAATCAGAAAAAGCAACATGATAAGTGTATTCGTTAACCTCTTATTTTTTCAGATAACGATAATGTGACTTGGATGACAACATTGACAGTATTCCTAATGCGAAGAAGGAGGACAATGATTATTAATTAATCATTAATTTTAATTGTTAATAACTGTTGATACCAAGAAGAATATGGTAGAGGATAAAGAAGATTATAAAAGCGAAAAGAACGAGGACATTCAATACATATCTCAAATGGGTCAAATCTGCCGAAAAAAAGTTTTATTGGGGTTATAAAGGATGATAAGTAGACAATTTTGACATTTATTCAGACTTTTAAAAGCAGTGCCTGACATTGATTTAGGCTATTGTAGGAAACAACCCTACATTTTGCTTGTGTATTTTCATATGTACTGCCTACTTCTCGCCTGTGAGAAAAGATTGGGGAGATGTTGTGTATTCTAGTTTTTAGAGTTTAATTTATGTTTACCCTCGTCATCTTCGGCATTCTGACTCTCTACTCGCACATACGACAGTGTTCCCACATATGGGCAGATGAACAGGGTGTGTTGAAAATGCCACGGTTTGCTGTCCGAGTTGAAAACGCGACAAAATATTGGATCCAGTTGTATTCAAACCAAGGATACCTCTACGCAAGAGGATTAACGTTGATGAAATTATCGTTTACTCTTCGTTTACCTCCCGAATAGACGTTTCCCCCACCCGCTAATTGTTTAGAGAAAAAAATCCCCTCCCAAATCTGAAGCGAAGACTGTGCGCTGTTTCATATGTATCTTAAAAAAATGTGCTCAGCAGGCATTGTGCACATGTATCCTACGAAGATGGTGGCAAAGATCATTTTTAAATTAGCGTGGTTTCATAGCTTGGTTTGTAAGCAGTACCGTAACTTAAACTGACTGAAGGGGTGCTTGGGCAAAGACATTACCCAAATAAAAGATAGTTTCAGATTGCTTAAACAAACTTACACTGAGGCAAATAAATAAACCATATTGGCTGAGTAATGCATGCATATCAGTGAAAATTTAACCGTCACATAAGTGTGGATAAGTGTCAGTAGATTCCAAGTCGTGATTAAATTTTTATGTCAGGGAAATGTACAAGATGTTCTCTCAAATAGCACCTATCAAGACGGAGTAAAGGAAACGGTTTTTTACAATTACTTCAGTTGTTGTTACTTTAACTATTGTGTTCTTGCAGGGGTGAGTTTCCAAATTTGAAAAAAAATGACTGTCGAATTCGAAACCAGCACCTTCCATTGTACATTATTTTTAGGTGTCATTATGTAGTTAATATAAGGGAAGTGGTGTGCATTATTTTGTTATGCATTGCATTAGGAAACTGACAAAGAGAAAGCAAATGTTCTGTGTGAATTCTTTTCCAGCGTCTATATAGATGAACCAACGGTACCTGTTCCACTTGACGGCCTGAAGAAACCAATAACTGAAAGTGACTTTCAACTGGAGATGAAACAAGGAATTGTTTTGAAAAAAATAGAGAAATACACCTTTCCCGAATTTAAATATAGGTTACGTAATATTCATGAAAACGAGGCTAAACTTAGGATGAAAATAAACAAATCGTGCGAAAATGGCTGAAAATCCTGATATTAGTTTTTTATTAGTAAATAACATTGAAGATAGCATAGAAATACTTGTGGAATCTACACAAGAGAAAGTATGGGGTAAATCCCTTAAAGGCATGCCAACTTTAACGTTGAGAGAGATTGAATCTCATCGACGAAACAGTGGGAAACAACCTGGTGTTGCGATCATTAAAACGTTGGATCGTGGCAGAAGATTTAAGGAGGAAGGATATATATCTGCTGATAGTATTTTCACCTATGATAACGTGGGCTACTTTTTAGCCAAAGCGAAGTCTAGAGCAAGTATGAAAAAGGAGTTTCGTAACGTTGAAATTTGTTTGTGTAAAGCTGACGTGAAAGTATCATATGCCAACTGCAGCTGCCCAGCAGGAAAAAGCTCTTATTGTAACCATATCATGGCATTGCTTTTGAAGTTGGCTGACTACTCATTGCATGGCCTGGTTGAAATCCCAGAGGAGATCTCGTGCACCAGCAAATCTAGACAATGGGGAATACCAAGTGCAAGTAAAAAATTCCAAGAACCTATCATGACAAGCCCTATCAGAAGCAGTACCGATAAAAGGGGGATTAATTCAACACTTTACAATCCAAGAATCAACAATAGTAGGAATAACCTAAATCAAAGAATTATTACCCTCAAGGCTGATTTAAACAGGGTAGATAAACGAATTGGTTTTCCTCATGCTATTGATTCATCAGTTAGTGAACATAACATCACAAAATATGGAAGTTTTCCATTGGAATCTACATTGTCACGCCACCTTTTACTACTTGATCATAATTTTACAGTCATTACTAACATAAAACATAAAGATGGTATGAGTATGTCTCAACACAGATGGAGGTATTTGCCTCAAACAATCATTTCTACTGATTCCAATTTAATTCCAAGAGACTGGGGAAGAATTACCTATCGTGAAATGATGTTTTTGGACTGTATCAAAATTGAAGAATCCGATGTCTATTCCTTGGAGCAAGAAACTATTTCTCAAAGTGATTGCTCAAAATGGTTTGAACTGAGAAAATTTCGCATCACATCAAGTAAAGCTCATCTTGTGTATATCAGGAAAAATAATTTTCATTCACTGGCAAAAGATTTACTAAATCCTAAATACAGTGAAAATTTACCTTCTTCTGTCCAGGAAGCACTAAAACATGGCAAGTTATATGAATCGAAAGCAAGAAGTATATACACAGATTATTTAAAGTATATCCTTAAGCATGACACAGATGTTAGAGAAACTGGAATTGTTATTCAGCCAAATCTGTTTTGGTTAGCAGCAAGCCCTGATGGTTTAGTTTCTGACAAAGCTGGTGAGGAAGAAATAGGACTGATAGAAATCAAATGCCCTTATTCGAAAAGATACAACACACCTGAAGAAATGCTTAATGATAGCAAATTTTACATGCATTATGCAGATGGTGTGCCAAAATTGAAAATTAATCATCCAAACGGCTATTATACACAAATTCAAATGGCAATGGGATTAAGTGGCATTTCATTTTGTCATTTTATTGTCTACACGTTCAAAGGCATGATCATTGCACGTATACCGTTTGATTTAAACTTTTTTGAAAGTCTCATTAATAAACTCAACTTTTTTTATAAAAATTATATGTTAACAAAACTTGCTTAACTGCATATACAAATTACACAGGGAAAATAGATGAATATCTGATTACATTTTAGACAGAACATATCTATTTTTCCTGCATAATTCTGAAATATGCAGACATTACCTTGGTGTATTCAGGGTAGTTCAAAAAAGTGGAGGAGTTATGATACTTTCATTCTTAAGTGTTGATTAGGTTAGTTGCACGTTTTTCTGTACTTTAAATGACTAAACTCTCCTCCACAAATCTTGATTGAGCTCTAGCTACACCTCTGGTATATAAATTAGTATTTATATATATGATATCTGGTAACATATAATGTAAGTTCACTTTTCAGTGAGGAACAGTATCTTTCAAAATAAGTGGAGGCATAAAATTGCAAAGTAAAGCACATACAGTCCACATTTGATTGATAGAGCCATGCATATTAAGTGGTATCTCATTTCTAATTTGCCGAAACTTTTTTATCCTCTGTATTGCTCTTTCCACATGGATACGAACAGAAGCTATTGTTTGGCTTTCATTAACTTCAGCCTTAGAAAGTTGGGCTCTTCCACATAGGAAAGCAGGAATGTTTAGGGAAACACCAATCTTTTCAAGTTCTTTAGCTATTAAGAAGCCTCTGTCAGCCATTACACTGTCACCTTTGTCCCACAAACCCTTTTCGAGAATGCCACTTTTGACCACAATTTCTTTGTCAGAGATAGATCCTGGGTACAACTGACTTACAAAGGTTATAGCTCCAGATGGTGCAATTCCAATAAGTCCTTTATATGTTACATGATGTTTGTAGCTAGAGTATAAAGAGCTTTGTACTGAGAGAGAAGCTGGACGTTGGCAAAATATCTCAGTACAATCTAAAATACATCTAGTGGAAGGATATGTTTTCTTAAATGATTCGGGCATTGAATCATTAACTTGCTGCCTGGACGGCCATGTTGGAATTGAACCAAGAGAAAAATATATAAAATTAATCCATGTGATTAAGTAACGAGAAACAGTTGATTTTGGAGTTCCAAATAGCCAAGATACATGTGACAGTGGAAACCCATTTTTTAGCCAACACAGACACATGAACAATTGATCTTTTGGATCAAGATTTGGCCTAGGTCCACGCTTCTTGAGTGAACTACCATTGATTGGTGTTTCACTAACATCATTATTGACATCAATTACAGTATCCTTCATATTACTGTCATGAAATTTTATGTTACAACAATGTTCTCCTGGATCCAAAAAAGTGTACAGAGAATTGAAAGCATCTAAATCTAAACCTGTTGCTTTTCGAAAAATTGTAGGGTCAACTGGCACATTATTGTAGCAATATTTTGGTCTGTAGCTAAGATGTTTATCTTGTAAATTTTTTAGTTCAATTGACATGTTAGTTTTCTTTAATTGTGCATTCTCATTTTCCAAGTTATCAATTTCATCTTCTGAACCCCTTGTAGATTCATCAATATGCATGGCCTCTTCACTAGCAGATGTAGAGCTTGTATACTCACTTTCTTCTGATTCTGATTCAACAGGAAGTACTCTCTTTCTGGGACTTTTTCTCTTGGTTTTTGACACAGCTTTTTTAAACTTGAAAATAGTTGGAACAGATCCTTCTTTGAGATGTTTTCTGCCACTACCATAGCCAACTTTAATATTTTCAATATCAAAATGAAACTCACATATCTTTGTATTTTTCTTGATAGTGAAGAAGTCGGGAAAGAGAGATAGGAAAGTGCCGATTATAGCGCAGAAATTGTGTCCCTCATAATCATAAGCGAGAATCCCTATCAATTATTCTCTCATAACATGGGAAATCATATGATTTCGGGTATTTCCCTACATAAAGTTTAATCAATAAATGAGTCCAACCATGAACTTATTATTATTGAAAACAAAACTCCCTTAGGAGAACCCTCTAGGGTTTTTGTTGTTGTTGTTGTTGTTGTTGTTATGATAACCTATAGGGTTTTTAATTCATTGTCTTCGATCTAACCGGCACTCCACCCTGGCTTCTCGAATCCACCAGCTCTGAGCTCTACCCCTAGATCTTAGACTATTTGTGTGTGTGTGTGTGTGACTACTTACGAACTCCGACTACTACGCACGCAATGGCCGTTCATGATCTGTTCGAGTATATTACATCTAGTCACATTGTTTTTCCCGACAACTTTTGGCACATTTTGTGGTGAATACCGGGAGCGGACGGCACCATCCAGTTCCAATCTAGCCGCTCCACTAGACCTTCCCTTTCCAGCAGACTCTGTCGCCTGTTCACCACAATTTCAAATTATTCCGCTCTTGGGTTTTATATCATTCATTTAGACCTCAGTGTCTGCTTGTGGTGTCTCTCGGAACGCTATAATTTTCTTCGATTTGACGGTAACCATCTTTTTATGTTCAAAACAGCTTTTTGTAATGACTATATAGCATTTTTTTTATTTTGATTACATAGCAAGTTTTGATTACATAACAAAATTCTCAAATAACAACACATAAGCAGTTTTTTATTATTATAACCACAAACTACTCAGAAATGTAAACAATTAAATATCATAAAAAATGTAGTAAAAAGCAGTTTGTAGCAGTTTAAACTTTATAACATAAATGAGCTAACAATACATACAACACACAGATCAGCGTAGTCTAGTGGATAAGAACGCTAACTTGTAACAGCAAGGTCGTGTGTTCGAACCCCACGCAGTTCGTCTGAGAGGAAGTATATATACTTCGGCGGTTGTAGATCTCTCATATTCTGGTTGTAAAACTTGCATGAGTGTGCACTTCCCCGCAGTTGTGTTGAATATATCGCGGAATGGTTAGCATTTTGTCTAGGTGATTTATCACTGTCAGGTTTCTCTGGTCCATAGAGACATTCAGGTTACCGTCATTTCGATCGAAATTCAACAAACGTCAGGGCTTAGAAGTGTCAGCATGTATCCACAATGCCGGCTATAATTGCAAACTACATACGCTGATCAGCGAAATATATACCATATACTAAACATCGTGGTAATCGCTAAAACCAAAGCTATTTTCTCTTCTTCGTGAGATGGGAGTGAATCTGTTTGACTCACTCTTGTTTGAACTTTCTTTTGTGAACTTTTATTTTTTGTTTGTGTTGGAGAGCTAGTCACTTTGTTTGAAATATGATGCTCTTGCATAACATTAATCATTTTATTTCTTCCAAGGATCAAGTTGTCATTAGATATGAGAATTTTGTTATTGTAACCAGACACTCCCGACTTGATGTTTAGATTCATGTCACTAGGTAACATGTAAATACCTTGTCCAACTGAATAATCAACTTTGCTTGAAGCGTAATTTAAAGTATCTTGATAACGTTTAATGTCATCTTGAATATCAACTCTGCGGTTAACAATGTCTTCAAAGTTGTTCATAAAAACTCTTTGAGCTGTCAAAGAGCTTGAATTATTACCTAAGATAGAAGAACGAGCTGAGGCTTGCGAACTAAGAACAAGATAAGCATATGCTCTAACACTCTCTGAAATTTTTACAAGACCTGTTTTTGTAAAGCCTTTAGATTTTTCTATAATCCATCGTGTCGTGGAGTCGTCTGTGAAATAACTCAGACCTGGCGTTGGATAGTCTCTACGTCTTTTTTGATACGAGCTATAAAAATATTGCCCTTTGTATTTTTTAGGATCAGAATCAACACCATATTCACTACAGATTTTTAAAAACTCTTCTTTGTTATAAGGATTATCGTATTGGTTGAAACTATCTTCAAAAGGCAGAGGTGTCTGCAAGCGCTTAATGATTCGTCTAATGTGATAATAGACGTGAAAACGATATACTGATCTAATCATAGGAGTAGAGCGACCTTCTTTCAGATGGTCAGAACTGACTCCACAAGCACTTGAAGCACACCAAGTGACAAAATTGAGTTGGGTTTGCCATAATTTAAATGGTTGTTCCTGCCAAATTTTCATGCGTTGTTCATTTTCATCCTTTTCGTAATTAGTAAAAATATTGGGAAAGCTCGCAGGAAAAGAACCATTTTCAGAGACAATAATTGTTTGTTTGTATAAATCTTTAGAATTCAATATCTGAAGGTATTGTCCTCCATTTGGTTTATATAGCGCATTGGGAGCATATTTAAAAATATTCTCCATTATTTAAAAATATAATCCTCTATTCTCTAATACAAGAAATGTATATCACAGTAAATGTCGCAAAATGAGAAAAGACCATATATCTATCTTACCCCATTCAAAATATGGATGGCTCAAAAGAAATTGCATTGCTTGAGATGTTTGCAGACAATGTTACGTATGAAATCACAGCAGACCTAAAACTGACTCATGGGAAAGCTGAAAAGTTGGTACCTCAAGGAACATTCACGAGCAGGGAATTGAATGCCTTTTTAGCAGGTGCCTTTTTAGCAGGTGATGTAGAACTTACCTCATTAGGCAAATACCCTCAAATAATCAAAACAAATAAGCTCGCTAACGTAACCAAAATTAATTTGCATCTCTCTCAACTTGACAACACTCAAAATCTTGAGAATGGAAAGCTAAGTGATATTTTACTAACCTATCACATGGCTGAATATAGTGACTTCACACATGTTGAGCCTAAAAACTCTCAGTACAAAAAATTAAAAAATGGTGTATTTCAGTCTCTCACGTTGAAACTCACAGATCAGCATGGTAATATGCTAAAAGAAGACCTAGGAAGAACCGTTGTTTTGCACATCCGCTAAAACGAGATAAAAAGTAATAATTAATTATATATCATAATTAATAATGGAGTATGGAAAGAGGTTAAATCCAGAACGTTCACTTAGAACTGCCCGCGGTGTAAAAGGCTCTCGTCAAAAAGTAATTGTCACACACAATCCGAGTGAGATCGATCAAAATCAGCTATTGTTGGTTAGATTTCCAAATTTAGGAAGCGATGACGTCATTATCCCAGGAACAACGAATCTAAGTTTTGATATTGAACTCGAGTCGAAAGCTGACTCAAAAAGAACATTGGTTAGTAACATTGGGAGAGCTATCGTTAAAAAGTTGGCTGTCAAGTTCGAAGGTAACGAGATATTGAGTATCGATGACTTTGATATTTTTGGGTGTTACAGAGATTTATGGTTAACCAAGTTTGAAAAGAGAAACGCGATAAGACAGGGTATCATCATCGGTGATGGGTGTACAGAGAATTGTATGAAATTGAGGATTGGTGCTCTTGATGCTTCTGATAAATCCACCACTGTCAATCCAGAAGACAAAGCCATTGCTGACACCTATAAAAACAAGTTTGTCATTCCACTCGACTTTGAGATGCTAGATAGTACTATTCCATATTATCAAGCCGGATTGGGTAATAGGCTATGCTACGAGATCACATTTAACGACTATAACCGAGTTATATATTCTAAACCTCCAACTACTGCCACAGGTCAAAGAACTAACCCAGATGGCAAATACAAAATATCTAACATCTCACTTGAATATGAGCTTGTGACACAACCCACGTTGGCTAGACAAATCGCTTCTGAATATCAAAACATGGCTTTGCTCTATGATAGGATTTTGCGACACAGACAAATTAGAGTAAACAAGTCAGACACAACGTGGAATTGGTCATTCAACACACCTGCCAAATCTTTGAAGGGTATCTTAGTTCTGCTTGAAGAAGAAGAATCCTACAAACGAGAAACCTGTAAATTCTACAATCCAAAGATCGAAAAGGTATCTGTCATCGTCGAGGGTAAGCCTAACCAACTTTTTGCTCAAGGGATGCAGCCGTTTGAACAATACAATGAGATTTGCAAGTATTTTGCTGAAGGAAAACCAAAAGATGATAGCGCCGGCGAAAACCGAAAGCATTTAGGATTACACGATGTAAAAGTCTCTGATTACTTGACAAACAAGTATGCTCTATGGTTAGATTTCAGAACAATTGATGAGAATGCCTTGCATGGGACCGTCGAAGGATTGAAAATGTGAGTGAAGGTATCACTTTACAGATTGAAAAGACTGCTGAAACTGCAGGAAACTTAAACGCATATATATATCTAATAATGGACGCTCAACTAAACATACAAAACGGTCAATTTATGTCTGCATTATATTAGTAAATGGACACACTTTACATGAAAGAGCCTCACACAGCATTATTCGTTGGACCAACATCGTGCGGCAAAACGGATCGTGTTGTAAAATTATTAGAAAATGAATACTTTGATCACTTTGATTTCATCGTGATTATATGTCCCACCTTGAGGTGGAATCAGACTTACAGAGATCGGAAGTGGTTCTGGAATGACAGCTATGTGATTTTAATTGAGCCGGAAGGTCGCTTGTATGAATGTATTAAGAAAATGGACTTTTTTTGTGCTGGATATGAAACCTTATTTCTGATTGATGATATAATAGCTGATGAAAAATTGGACAAAAAGAGACAGTCTTTGCTTGAATTGGCAATTAGCGGTAGACATCGAAATCATTCGCTATAGTTACTCACACAATCATACACAGCTATACCTAAAAATTTACGACGGCAAGCTAAAATATTATATGTGTGGTATCCAAAAGATAGAAATGATCTAACCACCATTCATGAAGAGAATGATGTCATTGATTCACAAGAAGAATTGAAAGATGTCAAGGAAAAACTGAAAGGAGGGAAACACACGTGCCTAGTCATGAGAATGGAACACCCAAGAACGCACGTGATTTGTTAAACAGGTTGACATATTTGTTACAAGACTCTTGTAAGAAAAACTATAAGACTACTATAAGACTACTATAAGACTCCTATAAGACTACTATAAGACTACTATAACACTCCTATAAGAGAATAATTTACGTCTCAATACAGGTTCTAGAATTTTACCAATATGTTTAATCCTCGATTCAAAGCGTACTCTGTCAACAGCAGCCTCTATCCAGTTACCTCTACGAGATTCACAAGCAGAGATATAATGGACCATTACTATATCATTAAAAGTTACCCTTTTTGTATCTTGATGGGAAAATATAATATCATCATCTGAGGATTCATCATCGAACATAATTGTTTAAGTAAACAATGTTTATTTATCTAACAATGTTAGAATATATCAACTTTATATTATTAAGCATACTGTTGGTCTCGCTATTTTACTTTTATTCTGTATTAAAAAAATACCTCTCCCTAATAAAAATGGCGGAAACAGCGATCGATAATTTAATCAGCTACGATGTTCCGGGTGAATTTCCACCTTCAGATAGTAAAAAGCAAAAATTGCTCGAGTGTGTCTTAACTGGAAATAGCAAGCTATACTTAGGGAAAATGTACACGGAAGAGCAAATTAACAAACTCAAAGATGAAGAGGTAGAAAAACTTTTTAGTATCTACGAGGCTAAACTATCAGGTCAAATGGTAAAATCCTTAGGGAAATCGATAATACGCATTTATTCAATGGGAGCTTGCGCAGCATTAGGATTAAACAACCAAGAAGCGTTAAGCAATGACCTAGAAACTGACGCCTTCTTAAACTCTGCCCTTCAAAGATTTACATGTGACTTATATTACAGATTAGGCGCATTGCTAGCACCGCTCAGTGTTGGACTTACTACAGTAAGGCATTATATCAAAGAAAGAAGCTTAAATACAACAGAAGATGATAATATAAATACAGCAGATAATAAAAATGTCAGAAGAACAGACTCCCATTCA